>CATKHJ010326298.1:0-57341 GCA_949750685.1 Vernicia montana
TTTTATTTATAAGTTTATATAATGATAGTTGTAATTATTAATAAAATTTAATTATATTATTAGAATATATGATAAAAATTTAAAAATAATTAATTATGATATTGAATAAGTATATTCTAAATTTTTTTTAAAAATATAATAACGTGAAAATAAATCAATGAGATAACTAGTGAGCATTTTTTGTTCAAACAAATTAAAATATTTAATTATTAAATCTTCTTAGTGTAGACATAATTTAATTAATATAATATAGTATTGGAGAGTATTAATATATAAAACCGACAAACTTAATTAATTTCAAGTGGAGAGTGTAATAAAAATTAAAAAAAAAGGAGATAATTGACATTTGACAATAGCATATAATCAGATTTGATTCCAAAGCTAAATAAGATTTCTATAATTAGGAATCTTTTATGGATTCTAAAAACTATATGGCCGACCATTCTTTTTTCCTCTTTTTTCTTTTCTTCTTTTTGTTTTAGTTGTTTGCCAACTTTTATGAAATTGATAAGATACCAACATGAAAAAGAAGTATCTTCACTTCACTCTCTTCACATTGTTTTCATTTATTAATTTTTCAGTTATGATATTGACTTCAATTAAACCTATAATTTTTTATTTTCTTAATCTTATATAGTAACATAACATTTTAATAAATATTTTAAAGTTCTATTAAAAGATTAACTTATTAAAAAAAATAAACTTTTGTTTTAATAATGAAAAAAAAATTAATATAATACATAAAAATTTTCTTCACTTGCGATACCACCATTATTTTCAAATCTGATCCGATCTTAGAATCGATGAAGGCAGAGTATCACGGGTTAGAAATTTAACCGGGATCAAACCGGGATCGAACCGAAATTTTAAATAAATTAATATATTTATTATTTATATGTTAAAAAAATATAATATACAGATAATTAAAATTAATAAATATTATTAGAGCAAATAATGAACATTACTTAGAAGAAATATGAATTTGACATAATTACTTAGAATAAATTATGGTAAATTAACTCATTAAGTGGCCATTTTGAGACCCAAATTCGGGTGAGTTCCACTACTCGGTAGTGAGAGGTCTACTCAGATTTGTATTCTCCTATATAAGAAATATGAATATTCATATACTCAAAATAGTGAATGGGTGAATGATAATTTGAAACTTAAAGTAAGTTCTATACTAAGAAAAGTGAGGGAGGAAAGTGAGTTATCTCACATTGGAAAAATACAAAGTTGGAATGATATATATATTTAAAAGTTCATCATTTCAAAGTTAAGAAAGTAACTAAGAAGACTCTCTTTCGTGCACGCGCGGAGGTGCAAATTCACGGTATTGGACTTAGATTTAACGTGTGAGCGCGCGATATGCGTACACGAATGTCGGCTCAAAATAAGTTGACCTGTACCAGTTTGAGTTTTGCAATTTTTTTATTTAGTCAAGTCATATATCTTTTTTAGCCCAATTTTTTTTATTTAATATCCAAAAAAAATTAAAAAAACTGGCCAATTCGATCGGGTCACCGGTTACTAGGCCGAGCCTTCAGATTTTTCTCAATTTTGACCTAGCTTCAAACCCAGGTCATAATCGGACCGATTTGACCTTCAATTTTCAATTTTTCCAGTTGGGTCGAGCGATTCTTACAACCTTGGATACCACTCATGAGCAATATATATATTTATTAGTAGCTACCCCTATCAACATCTTACTCAAGATTTTTAATCAAACGAAAATAATGATTATGATGTTCCAATATCGAATTATTTATATTTAAATTCTATGGAAAGAAACACTTCACAATTAAAATTAAAAAAAAAATACTACAAGGCAAGCAATTATTGGTAGTGGTGGGTCCATTCCAGCTAATAGCCAAAAGATTTTAGGAAGAGTGTGTGGAACAACCATATCGGTGTCTGGTATGATTAAACACTTGCAATTATTCGATTATCTAATCAACTAAAAAGAACAATGCCTCCATCTTTTTCTTCTTAACCTTTAATTACTTTGCGATGATATTAATCTCTTAAATTCTTACACTAATTAAGTTACTTAAATCAATCAGACTTTGAATTAAGGGAAAGTTATAACGAAGGTGCATTAATGAGATTTTAATCAAATAATAAAATAAAAATTGAAAGGCGAAATTCGACTCCTAAATTTATTTTTTATCTTATTAGATTTAAATTTTATTTATCAATTTGATATTTATACTTGTATTTAATATATATATATATATATATATATATATTTGTCCTGCGTTGGTCACGCTATACTTTATAGTCTTTATATGGCACCAAAATCTCCATTATCACCACCACTATGCCACAACCCTCCAAAATCTGGCACATATGATTGCTTATTATGAAAGCAAGTGGAAAGAAGCATTGCATTAATCCTTTTTTCTTCCATTCTTCTAGTGAATTGATGATTAGTGATCTTCCCACTAAACCTTAGTAGATGATTGTTTGTTTGGTAAAGGTTGATTCTTGAGTTAAATATATATATTATTGCTCACCTAAATTTACTATTTTTATAAATAAAATAAAATAAATAAATAATACTACTTATTGTTATGATCGGTTCTCTCTTTAATATAAGTAGTTTTATTTTTTTATTTTTTTTGGTGGTAAAAAATATCATTTTCTTAATAATGTTAGAGAGAGACTAGAGCAAATTTGAAAAAGTTCTAATTGCCTAAAAAGCAGCTACATTTATTTATTTATATTAAATAGAAAGCTATAGGTATAAATAGGTCTTTTTTTTTTATACTGATATTTAAGTGAGCCTTTAATTTTTTTTTTCCTATTAGATTCTTAATCTTTTCAAAATGACACATATAAAACCATCTCCTTTTGACTGATGCTCAAGTGAGCACTTAATATTTTTTTTTATCCCATTAAACCCTTAGCTTTTTCAAAATGATACATATAAAATCATCTGTCCATAATTTAAAATTTTTATCAAGTGATATTAAAAATAAAAAATTAATATCTATGCACCTACGTATTAATTTTTATTTTTGTATAAATATTTTTAAAATTATTTGGAGAAAATTTAATATTTGTGAAATTTAAAGTTAATAAAATTAATTAATTAATTAAAATATTACAAATTTAATTTAATATAAAATGACTCTTTAGTTCTTATACATTAAAATATAATTTATAAAAAAATATATAATTTATATTTTAATAAAGATAAAATATATTTTATTTTTATTTAAAAAAAATATTCAAAACCGAAGAGAGATAAAAAAAATATTTTATCTTTATTAAAATATAAAATATAATTTTTTTTATAAATTATATTTTAATGTATAAAGATTAAGAAATTATTTTATATTAAATTAAATTTGTAATATTTTAATTAATTAATTTGTTTTATTACCTTTACATTTCACAAATATTAAATTTTCTCTAAATAATTTAAAAAAATATTTATACAAAAATAAAAATTAATACGTAGGTGCATAAATATTAATTTTTTATTTTTAACATCACTTGACAAAAATCATAAATTATGGATGAAAGGTTTTATATATACAATTTTGAAAATATTAAGGGTCTAATGGGATAAAAAAAACATTAAGGGTTCACTTGAGTATCAGCTCAAAGGAGAGGGTTTTATATATACTATTTTAAAAAGATTATATACTATTTTAAAAAGATTAAAGGTCTAATGGGACAAAAAAAAAATTAAGGGTTCACTTGAGCACCAGTCCAAAGGAGAGGGTCCTATTTGTACCTTTGGTCATATAAAAATTAATTTAGTTTTTGGAAATAAAAAGTTAATAGTTCTTTCATTTATTATCATATAAATATAATTTTTCTTCTCGGTATATATATATATATATATTTTTTAATTAAAAAATTATTCGTCATATATCAAATAATTATCTTAAAAACTAAATTTATATGAAATCACTTCATTTTTTTTTTCACGTTATTATATTTTTGTAAATGTCAATTAAAATTTGGGTAATTTACTATTTAGTTTTTTGATTTTGGGCCAATTTATACTCGAATCCCTTTATTTTCAAAAACTAATTATGTCATTTTTGCATTTTGATTCCGTTTACATTTTGATTCTTCCCGTCCAATTTTTTCACTTTTCCGTTAAAAAAATAAACACAAAAATGAAAATATAATTATGCCTCTCTAATACAAAGCTTAGGGACTAAAATCGGCAAAAAGGTCAAATTAGTCCTTGAACTTGGCACCTGTGGGACAAATCAGGACAAAATCACATTTTTTATCATCAAAGTCCTCATACTTGGCAATTTTTGTCAAATTAGTCCTTGGTCAAACTTTGAACAATGCATGTGCTATAAAATCAGATGAAATAACGTTAATTTCATAAGTTTCGTTTGGCATAACTTTTCGGAAAAGTGCTTTTCTAAAAAAAAATTTCAGTTTTGAAAAAATAGGTGAATAGATGTTTTTCCAAAAAATATGATTAAAAAAATAATTTCAAAAAAATTTAAAAAATAATCAATTAAATAAAAAAATTCAAAAAGTGCTATTTAGTTTCTAAAAACTATTATGTGATTAATTAATATATTAATGATTGATGAAAATTAAATATAGTACGATACTAATTTATGTGACTATAAGTTAGGTTTTAATTTTTTATCGCCCCTTATTAGATTTTTTAATTCGCCCCTGTTTGAATGTTATTTATAGATATTAATGAAAGATATTTTGGATTTTGCAATTCTTATGTTCATTTGATTGTTTAATTTTTGTTTTGTCCCTGAAATTTAATTTTTAATACTAAATAAATATGTGTATAATGATCAACAAAATATTATCATTTCATTAAAACATTCAATCATTACACAAAATCGAAAAATAATTTTCACTCACTCATACCCCTAAAACTTAAATTTAATTGATCACTATTATTAGCCTGTAGGCTAAAAAAATACTTTTTGAATTTTTTATTTAATTGATTAATTTTTTTTGAAACTGTTTTTTTTTTTTCAATTCTGCTTTTTGAAAAAATATCCTATTTTTTCAAAAATACTTTTCAAAATTGAAAAAACTGAAAAAAAAAAAAAAGAAACATTTTTCTGAAAAGCTATACCAAACGGGTCTTATGAAATTAACGTTATTTCGTCTGATTTTATAGCATACGCATTGCCCAAAGTTTGACCAATGACTAATTTGACAAAAATTATTAAGTATGAGGACTTTGATGATAAAAAATGTGATTTTGTCTTAATTTGTCCCCAGGTACCAAATTCGAGGACTAATTTAACTTTTTTGCCGAATAAAATCAAAACAACAATATAAACTATCACCTATCACTCTCTCTCTCTCTCTCTCTCTCTCTCTCTCTATGCACCATTACTTCACCATTGCTGCCTGTAGCTCCACCAGACTTCTCTTCAACTTATATATTCTTTGATTTCTTGCTCTATTTTTTTGATTTTTTGGAAGGATTTGTTGTTAGATTTAACCTATAAACCAAAGCTTTCTCTTCAACTTATATATTCATTGATTTATTGCTTTGTTTCCTTGATTTTTCAGAAGGACTTGTAGTTGGGTTCGTTGGTTGGCTGCTAGTGTTGGTCAATCGATCGATTGACTGCGGGTGTTGGTGAAAATATTTCACCATCTCCTCCATCAAAGTCGCCTCTAGTTCAATTTCTTCTTTTTCTTTTTTATATTTATGATTTCTTTTTTGAGTTTTTTTAATGATTTTCTTGCTTTTCATATTTAATTAAAATTAAATAAATTAAAATAGATGATTTTTTTTTATGAATTATTGATTTGGGTTTTTTTCTTTTTTTCTTTCTTTTTTTTTTTTAATTTCTTTGTTGATTAACAAAGAAATTAAAAAAAAAAGAAAGAAAGAAAGAAAGGGGAAATTGAAGAGTAATTGATAGGTATTTTAGTTTCATGATAATGAAGAGTAATTGACAGGTATTTTAGTAATTGAAGAGTAATTTCTTTGTTGGGCTTCTAAAAAAGTAATGGCAATTTTCAACTCATCAGTTTCATGATAGAAAGGGGAAATTGAAGAGTAATTGACAGGTATTTTAGTTTTTTTTATAACCATTTAACGGAAAAAATGAATAGAAGGATCAAAGTGTAGACGGAATAAAAATGTAAGGATGACATAATTGATTTTTGAAAAAAAAAAAGAGACCCGAGTGTAAATTAATTCAAAATTCAGGGACTAAATAATAAATTACCTTTAAAATTTATACAAACACTATATAATATATTTTTATTGTTTTTTCAACTAATACATATATAATAAACTTGATCTCTCTCTCTCTATATATTTTATATTAATATTTAAAATTATCAAAATATAATTTCTTTAAAGGAATCAAAAAATAATATTTAAATTTAATAAAAAATTATTAATAATAATTTATTTACATTAAAATAGCTTTAAAAATATAAATTAAATAAAAAATACAATTAAATACCATGCGCAGATGTGTTGCTAGTTAACATTTAAAAATATTATTTTATGTAAATTAAAATAAATTTTTTTCTTCTGAAATTTACTAAAATCTAACAAAAAATTTTTTCTCAAACTATATATTTATGTATTAGACGTATTAAGTTTTTAGAATTTTTTTTTTGTATTGAACTTTGGTTCTATCTTAAAATTTCCATCTTTGTATCATAATGAAGATTCCTTTTCTGTTCAAAAGGACAATTAAAATTTAAGTAGTGTTGTAGTTTTTCTTAGAGTACCCAATTAAATAAATAATTTACAAATAAAATGGTGAAAAATAAATGTAATCATATATACATTGTGGTTAAACAAGCTCTAAAATTTTTAAATAGACTTTACTCTATCATTTTCAATTGATAAATAATTATATTATCCATATAATTTTTTTACAAATTTTATAAAATTATTATTATTAATTATGAATTCATTTTTAGACAAAAAATATTTTTTTGTTTTTTCAATTTATAAACTAGATAAATATAATTTTAATTTTTAACAACATATTAAAGTTATAAAATTATTTAATAAATATAAAATATATCTAAAATATTTTAAAATTATGTCTCCTATACACAACAATATGGTGAAATTGATAAAAAAAATATATAAAAAATAAATTATTAAAATGCAAAAAAAAAAAAAAAAAAAAAAAAAAGTAATGCAAATACGTATCCAATTTATTATATTATCATGATTATACAAAATTGAAAGCCCGTTTCAGGAGAAATAGGCCCAAGTAAGCATGGACGAGCTAAAAGTTCCCAATAGAATGGACTAAGAGTGGAGTCCAAAGCAATTTTTGGAAAGCCTGATGGAGTCTATTTCTTACGCTGTACAATTATTTTTGAAGTTTTTATATAAACACCTCAAAAAGATAAAATATTTTCATATATATATATATTTTTTAAATAATTTATTAATTTTTTTCTTTAAAAAATATCCAACTTTTAAAGATATATCAAAAGTATATCATAAATATATATATAAAAAAGGGTATTTTTGAAAACCTAAAAAAATAAAAGGATATTTAAAAAAAATATATTGTATTATGTGTAATTTTCTCATTATTTTTATGCTAAAGTGGCTAATTGACAACCTGAAAATGATTGGGCGATCAGTATTTTAAAATTTGTGATTATTAACTACTCAAACTGATTAAATAAGTTCATAAGAAGAGAAATATATTATGATTTCTCCCTTTCTTTCTCTTATGTTAATGCCGCTTGGAGTTTCTTGGGCTATCCTCCGGTGGCCCTAGCCACCTGAAGGGATACCCATATTCTTTTTTTTTTTTTTTTTTGCTCCTTTTACGTCTTTTATTGTTTTTCAGTACAAATAAAATGAGTTTTACTCTGTGTGGGTATTTTGGCCTCCTCGTTTTCATCGGGGTTTTAAGATCTTGGAGTTGGCTTCTTCACAGAGGTGATGTCGTGCTAGACTACAACCCTATCCGACTCTCCCTTCGATTTAATCTTCTTTTGGTTGTGTATAAGGTTACATGCTGGAGGGAGGGAAAAGAGAAAGTTTACGCTGGTGTTAGAGATAAATACTACAAAAATCTTCACCTTCCTTTTAGCTCCAAAGCCACGGAGATATATTCTTTCGGCCATGCCGTTTGCAACTAAAGGAAGGAGATCTCGACTTGGTTTAGGCCTGCTCTTTGTAGTGGGTTGGTTTAAAGTCTCAACGATACATATTTCTTAGGGTGGTTCTTTCTATTAACCCTCTGAGCTTATTAGTGTTTAGCTCTCTCTCTTGGCCACAGGCAATGACGATAGAGTTGGTGGAGAGAGATGAAACTTCGGTAGAGTAAGATTTTCTCAAGGATGTTATTGTAATTTTTCATTTGATGTAGGGCATTGAATCGTTTTCACATACCCTGTGTCTATTTTCAATTTGGGTTTTAAGCTATGTATTGTAAACTTATATTTGGATAGATTGTTCATGGACTTCAGGTTCATTTCTGACATCCTGAGTTGGGATAACTTTAAAATTGTAATTCTTATTGTATTGTTATGAGCTTTATGGCCTAATTAATAACAACTTTTCTCTTCTTTGTCAAAAAAAAAAAAAAAAAAAAAGAACTAGAATAACATGATTGAAAATTCCATAAATTCTTAATTATCATATCTAAAATTATCACTAGGTGAAAATACATGTGTGTGCAAGTTACAAGAAAGAAATAAGAAGAGTAATGAAACTAATAGAATTATTCTAAACAAATGAATAAATTAACTCGAAAATATCTTTCACTTGTCACATAAAAAAATCTCTCATTTTGTTTTTGAATCTTGTTGGTATTGATTAGAATTGCTTGAAGGTGTGAATACATATGTGTGCACCTTTGAGGTGTTAAAGGCTGCTTGTTGAAAGTGGTCCTTTGACAAGTATACTATTTAATGTACACAGCTTCAATTTTGTTATCAATCCAACTCTAATTGGTCCCTTCAAGACATTCCATTTGTTAGAGCTTGTAGCTCGACTAATTACAATCACACACACAGGAATTTTTTATCTTTAGCAAATAATTAAGTTTTAATTCAGCTTCAAGCTTTTAAGGAAAGATTGTGATGGCCAACCTTTCTCTGTGCTTTGCATTAATGGGTCATCTGCCTTCATTTCGTAGCATTCCTTCCTCATCACATCAGTCACATGGCTACCCGACTTTACTATTTATCTGTTCCTTTCATTATAAATATATTTTTCTTGGTTGCATAGGAAATGGTGAAATTCACAACCGAAATTCTTGCATATGCTATGACAGCCAATTTTTCAATTATTGATAAATTCAGGATTAGTAATTTATTATATGTCTGAATTCAATAGCTACAAAATAAAATATGCATGAATATACTAAAATTTAAATTTTGATCATTATCTTATTTATTGTCATATTTAGTGATAACTAGTAACTCTATGAGTGAGCAAAATTGAATCGAATTGGTTTGGTTTTTTAAAATATTTCGGCTCGATTTTTATTAAAAAAATTCAGTTTGAACTGAATCGATTGAAATAAATATATATATATATAGTTTATTAAAATAAAAAAAATCAAACCTATTAATTGAATCAAACCAAACTTTTTTAGTTCGGTTCAATTTGATTTAAGTAAAATATAAATTTAATTTTTTAATTTTGAACCGAACCGACCGTTTGCACTATATAACTCACTCATACATAATAAATTTCTAAAGAAGAAAGTTTATATAATATTTGTTTGTATGTCTGGTCTGATTTTTTGTATTATAAGGCATATCCACTCTAAATTACTAAATTGTTAACTCAATGGCTAAAATGATATATTAATAAAAAATAGTGTCACCTATATTATGTCAGTTGAAACTTACAATGTATACATCAAACGAGATAATTACAAATTTAGTGTTCTAACTTGTCAATATCTGAGTGTTTCAATTTTTAAAAATATCAATTGAGTGTGTGAACTTGTAAAAAAATCACAACTGAGTGTTATTTTCGGTTATTAAGCTGACGTATATACATCAAACGAAATAATTACAAATTTAGTGTCCTAACTTGTCAATATCTGACAATTGAGTATCTCAATTTTCGAAAGTATCAATTGAGTGTGTGAACCCGTAAAAAAATCACAACTGAATATTATTTTCGGTTATTAAACTGACGTGGATTAAAAAAAATTTTTTAGTTGAAAAAAAATTACGATTTAACTCTTAACTGAGTAAATTAATTACAAATAGATCCTTAGAAAATTTTAAAATGATCCAAAATTTTCAGAATTCTTGCAATTGAACCATCTTTTTCTTTTTGAACATCATAAAACTTCTCTATTTCCTAAATACACAAGAACCACAAAAAAAATTACAACCATCAAATCCTAAAATTAAATTTAAGTAGATCTCATATCAAATATTTAAATCACTGAATAATAAGAATTTTATTTCAAAATTTCAAATTCCAAATTTAAACCTACAAAAAAAAATTGAAAAATTGAAAACAAAAATTCTACTAAAACCCAGTTAAATGCATGTTAATCAAAACCAACCAACAAAAAATAAAAAAAAATAAAAATCCAAAAATCTTTTAAATCCTAAAACAACATCAAAGCCAACCACATCTGTCTCTCTTTCAAAGAACCTACCTATTTCAAAAGCAGAGAAAATTAAAGATTTTTGGTATCGTCGGTCGCCGCCTGCTCTAGTTGGCTAGATTCGTTGTCATCGTTGATTACAGCTTCAACTTTTCCGGTGATTACCCATTTCTTGATTTCTATTTTTTATTATTATTTTTTTCTTTCAAATAATATATATATGAAACAATACAAAATATAAGTCTATTGGCTGATTAAGGCACTTAACTGATATTTTTGAAAATTAAAACACTTAATTGTCATATCTTGATAAGTTGAGATACTGAATTTATAATTATTCTTACGTGAAACTATAAGACTATATTTAGTAAGTTGTATTCAATCATGTAATGTAAAAAATTTTAAATGTAATGTAATAAACATTATATTGTTAATCCACCATGCCTTAAAAAAATATAATGACTATTACACTTAAATGTCTTGTTGCCCATTACATTTATTATTTCCTACTTTGTTTTTTACAACAATGTTTTTTTGGATGATTTTTTTTTACGATTTTTTTTTTTGCATGACCTGTTTTTTTTTAAGCAAAATTTTTGTATGACATTTTTTAATCACTTTTTTTGAATAACTTTTTTTTTAATGCTTTTTTACAGCAAAATTTTCTTCAAAAGAGATTTTTTTTTTTGCAATAATTTTTTTGAATGACTTTTTTTTTACAACAAAATCTTTTTAATGATAATTTTACTCTTAATTATATGTAATTTTTTATTTTTTTTTTATATAGACATAATTAATTCAATTTATCCTTTTTATTACCATATTAATTTCAATATAATTAATTAACTTATTACAATCTAAAAAAAATCAATATCTTATTTCATTTATATAGGTTAGCATGCCTTTACAAAATGGTCATAATTTTATGTAGGAGTGTATCATATTTCTAACTCGTGTATATATATTGTTGTTTAAAAAAAATAATTAATTATTTTAAGCATTACATGACATAATTATCCTATTCATATTTCCAAACAAAGAAATATTATGCCCATTACATTACATTATACATTCTCATTATATTACATAATTCAAACAAATTACTTCTATATCTTTCAAAACTATAGAATTATGATGACATATCAGCAGAGATTTTGCTGTTATGACCCATTAGTACTTTTTTACTTTTTAAATTTATTGATTATTGATAAGATTTGCTAAAGCCCAGCGTTTACCAGATTCCCAACCTAGTTTCTATTGAATGAAAGGGAGATAAGAGAGTTATGGGATCCACCCCTGGGTTACAAGATGGATATGGAATTGAATTTATAGCAAAACCAATATATATCAATGTGAATATCATGAGTATGAACATGTCAACGTGGAAGACATTAACTCCCTAACAGTCCCATCATTAGAATTATTCCACACTTGAAAAATTTCAATCCCAAATGAAAAAATTAAAATAAAATTAAAGAAGGGGCAAATCCTAATAGAAAGGAGAAATGTTGACTCCTTGATTGTCTAATGTGTGGTGCCTTTTTATAGTGTCTTTTGCAATCAGAAGGAAAGGAAGGTTGTTTTTATGTGTAGAAAAGAAATTATAAATCTTCCAAACACTAAAAATTGTGGTGGATGGTATATTACAATTTCTTCGGTTCACAGTTTACCGACAAAGAAATGCACTTTACCACCAAAAACTTGCTCTCTTGTCGATCTTTATCGATAGCAATGGATAACTACATTTGCAGTTAGGATTGCATATTTAATCAGAAAGGAATAAGATAATGTTTATGAGCTTATACTTAGATATTTAAAAGACTGTACAAGTTTTATTTAAAATTGTTTCTATAAGGTAATGTACTAATTGTGGTCTGTGGATCTTTCTTTTTTTTTTTTAAAGAATGACACCAGAAAGAGGCAAAAGTTAGGGAAATGGTGTGTGTTGCTTTAGCATACAAGTCCATTTTGTAGGGCCTTTCTGTTTTAGATTCTAAATAGAAACAGGCCAACTTGAACTATAGATTTGTAGGCTCACAAGTGAGGCAAAATTGGCTTTGCTAAAAGTTATCAAACTCAAAAAACAAGGAAGACCCTCTAGTTGTAAATCAAGAGAACAAGAATAAATTCTTTGGAACTGAAAAAACAAACTGGGTTTAGACAAGGGTGGTCAGGTGTGTGGTTTACCTAAATCAAGATTCACTTTCCATGTTTTTAGGTTGTTCTGCCTTTCAAAGACATATAATATGTAGATAAAAAAAAAAGCTTTGATTCATTAATAAAGAAAAAATATTAGGGAATTTAAGTTGAATACACCTAACAAACACTTATCAGGAAGAAATTTTTATTCCATGTTCAGGATAATATAATGAACATTAATATATCTATATATCAGCTGTAAATTATTCAAAGGGGGCGGGGGGAGAATGCTTTTTCTCGGTTAAAAAGCATCTAGTAATCAATCAAGGGAAATCAAACTTTCACCTTAGAATCAGCTGGTAACTTCCTTATTACTGGCATCGACGCGTCTAAAGACCTTCTGTACTGAGGATGCAATCTTTTATGTGCAGTTTCAGCAACTTGCACTACTTTCTGACTCTTACACCCCAATAGACTATTTGGGCGGCGATTTCTAGGTGTTGATGTTAAACCAGCAGAATTTGTATTACTTTCTGCTGTTTTCTTCTCATCGTAGTCTGAAACAGCAGAAAAATCTGCAGCACTAGCTGTTACAACACTCCATTCAATGCTGGTCTCACTAGGCTCATACCGGCTTGTTGGGGTCATACATCCAGACATGCCATCAGAATTTTGTTTAGTGAATATTGGGTGCTGTGTACTGCAGGATATGTTCTCTATCTCGAAAAGGTCTGAACTTGCTTCACTTTCTGCATCTTCGTACATTTGGCTACTTGCAGAAGTAGTTGGAAGGTTTTGTGCCTTTGGGAATGGAATTGCATCCCAAGTAAGCACAGAAAGTTTTCTCTCAAGATTTGATGCTATATCTTCTTTCTTTATCTGATGAGAGCCAAACACTTCCAATGATTTTCGCGAATCTTCTTCCATGGTTTTCTGCTTCTCTTTTTTAACTACCGAGTTCTGCACTCCAGAATTCACAGTTGGTAACACATAATAGTTTTCTCCATTACTACCAATACTCATTTTTTTGAAACTTGGGCTGCGAAATTCATCTTTCACTAGAAATCTTGATTGAGATTGAGATTGTTTTCTTGCCTCTAACATGATAGGATTGTGTGCAACTTGAAGAGTTCTATGACCAACATTTGTATCAATATAAACAGATTTTTCATCAGAACAAGATCCATTGCAGGAAAATACAGGAAAATACCATCTTTCATTTGCTTTTTTTTGTCTGATATGAGATAAGTTTCTCCTAGAACTTGGTAATAAAGCAGTTTGGCTATTTAAACTTGATTCAGAACTCACACTTGGAGTCCCTAACCTTCCTTTTGTTCTCAACCGGCGAAGTTCAACCTGGTTTTCTATTTTCTGATGCACAAACTTTCCTGCATTAGCAGCATCTATGCTTCCTGAAGTTTCATCATCCAATTTCATGTTGAAGTATTTTTCAGCACCAAATACACTAATTTCACCCTCTTCGGGCTTAGCTTTCTCCGGGCTTCTGGGAATAGAAGTCTCTTGGCTTGAGGCTAAGTCAGAATGAGGAAATTGTGCTGATTCTGTCAGCTCAAGTACTAAGTTCTGTTGTGCTGAAGTGAGGTAAGAAAATGAAGCATCGCGAAGATCATTACTCTTGCTTTCACCATCCATAGCTGAAGAAAGATTGGTAGAAAACTGGAAGAAGATTAAGAAACTGAGAAATATTCTTATGACAAGCTAAGAAGCATGGAGTTGGAGATATATTAGACAGATATAAAAGAAGACAGGAGTTTGATGGTTGAGAACATGAGGAGAGAGCAGAAACTATATAAAGAAACTTTTGAAAGACTTGGAAGTTTTTGGAGACATTAATCTAAAGCCAGGACAAGCTTAAAAAAAGGAGGAGATAGTGCCTTGAAACTGATATAACAGAGTTTGGATTTGAAGGAGTGAGGGGGTAAAGATAGTATGGCTTCTTGAGAAGCAAATTCTATAGAAGTAGACTTGTGGGGCCTACAGCATAGGATGATATATGGTCCTACATGCTTAGGGCTTGATTAATGATATTGATATTTAATGGGTCACTATCTTTCTTTTTTTCCCTCATTAGGTTAGGTGCTAAATAAAATTATTAGTTGCTCAATAAAATTACTGCTAGTTTTTTTTTTTTTTTTTTTTATCCGCTATCACGTTTTTAGATTGTTCTCATAGGAATTAGTTTGCTTTTATAGAAGACCGCGATTGTTAGTGATTAGTGTTAGAGGGGAGGGAAAATTTTTTTATGAGAGACCACACTTATTTTTAGTAGGTCGCACAACTAGTGAGAATGAGAGGACTCGAACTCGATATGTCTCTCCAAAGAGCTTTGCTTCTTATCACCAAGCTAGGCTATAGGTGGTTAATTCCGTAGTTTTGTACTGCAAGTGCATAATCTTTGGGATTATTCCAATATTATGTGCTTTCAGCAAAGGAAAAATTCAAATTAAAAGTTTGTATTCGAATTCTAGATGGAGTAAGAGGAATTATGAAAAAGGAAAAAGGGAAGAATTATGTTTTATTGTGTAACTCGCTTAATGAGGATATCTGAGGCTGGCAATTAGTTGGGGTAAGCCTACAGTGGGACATCAACAGTCCAATCAATATAATGGTATGGTCTTAAATTGTTGTCCACATGCCATATTTATTAGTATAACAAAACAAAGGTTTAGATTGGCTTTCTCTTCTATGATTTGCACATCATATAGGTATATGCATAAACAGCTTTGAACAAAGTAAGCCAAACAAACTGTGACACGACATAGTATGATGGATATATTGATTTATTCTACCCTTGTACCACATTTGGTTGATGATTTCAACAGAGAAGCTATGGACATCTTCTTCTAACATACCAAAACCTATAATGAGCATGTAAATGATAATGTGTGGCGCAGAAAACAAACAAATATTTTTGAATTTTTTTTTTATGAAAAAAAATTCTAAGGCAAGTACAAAAGCAAAAATAATGCCATGAAATTGGATAAATAAGCCAAAATAAGCATCAGGGAAAACCTCAAAATTTTTTACAGACTGCAACAGGACACAGAGAAGCCAAAACACTGAAACTCCATCTAGGCCTGAAACTAAAGTTAAACACGAACGGCTATAAGACTTAAAGAAAGAAGAAACAAACAAATTAATTTGGAACCAAAAGAACTGTAACGCCATGAGGCTTTGAAAGTAAGAATGACCTATCTGTATCCTATATCTACCCCAGAAGAACAGAAGCAGATAAACAATGAACAATAAATACTGCATAAGCCACCATATTCCATGGCCTTGCTTATCGCGGAGTGGCCCATGTGTAATCAATTTCATTGGTTGGGTCTGAATCAGAAAAAAAAAGTAGCATTTCCTTGATAGAATCGCAATGTGGGTTTAGCACAGTCTTTCCTGTTTACTGTGAGCTTGTGCTATTGTATTGTCCAGCAACCCAATACTGTTTGACAGCAAACAACACCTTTTCTGAGACAAGTGGACCATCCTCATGATCCACCATTTTTGTATTCCATCTCATTTCTCCAACGATTCTCTTGACCTTGATCAGCACGTCCATCTGATCACGGAATATGACTGCTCCTTCAGGCCTCAAAATTCGGTCCATCTCCAGAAGAATGTCTTCCATATTGCACCTGTATTAGAACACATGAAAGCAAAAAATATTTCTAATAAATACTTCCAGTAGAAGGTTCACATGCAATAAGTTATACTAGGACAAAGACTGGGTCCAAGACTCCAAGGTAAAACTAAACCAATAACCAAGTCATTTAAGAACATGTCATTCACCCAAAAAGTAGGGCTGCACAAAAATTAATAAAACCAAATTGATCTAATTTAATCCAAATTAAAAATCATGATTTAAATTGTTTTATAGTTGGTTACGATTTTAAAATTTTTATAAACTAATTTTTTTTTTGTTTTGGTTTAAGAAAATAAAAATCCAATTAAACCGAACTGAAATAATAATATAATAAAATTATGTATTTTTTAGATATGTACTTTACTAATATGCAAATTATTCTTTAAATTTTTTAGAAGTTAAAAATATCTACTGAATTTCTATATTTTAGAGGATTTTTATATTGTTATTTTGATCCCTACTAACTTTTTGAGAAATATTTCATTCTAATTTATTATTATTATGCTATAGAATTTCAAGTACACAATCTGAAATTTGCTTCTTTTTTTTTTTATTTTATAATATTGATAAGGTTGATTGTTATCTAGTAATATGATTTTATTTTAATATTTGTTAAATTTCTATGAACTCTTCAATTATTTTATTTTATTTATTTTTTACTTTTGTCAGACCGACCAAACCGACTATCCAAACCAAATTCAAATAGTTTTAGTTTGTATATTTTTTAGTATTATTTGGTTTTGATTAAGAGTTGAAGTATTTAAAAACCGACTTTGTTGGTTTGGTTAGAAACATTTATTCTAAACCGACCAAATCGAACCATGAACACCCCTACCAAAAAGTATGCCAATCTATACTGGTATATGTACATTAACTTGGATCTCAAATCTCACATGGGTGAATCAAGTTCCTTGCAACCAATGGAGGGTCAGTGATACAAATCATTCTTTCTTTCATTGTATAAGGTCAATGTCCCAAACCATGAAGCTCTATTCTATTAGAAAATAGTAAAAAGAAACATTAACAAAGACTTACTTATCTTTATACAAGCTGAAAACAGCATTTGCATGAATTAGGTCATACGTCCTTGGGTATGAGGAGAAGGCTTCACACCTGGTATAATATAAAAGAAGAATATTAAACAAAAAATAGCATTAGAAAAAAGCAAAAGTGATCTATAGGAGTCAACTCAGTTAAATTTAAACTCTCTTTTTTCAATCATAAAGTTATGAGGGGCAATGGAAAGAAGAACTCTTTACCATAATAAAAAGCAGTACATTCATTTTCTTGCAGCATGCACTGCATTAATAATGCAAATTTTCATAATGCAATTTCAATCACAATAACATAAGAAAAGCCTCAATGGAGATATCTCTTCCTCAAGCTAGCGATATCCAAATTAGAAAATCTGTTCAGTATATACATGATAAAAACATGTATGCGTTCAGTACCAAAAATCAGCCAGTTTTTTTTTTTTTTTTTCTCCTGATATTGACATTCTATATCAGTTGAACTTCAAATTGATGATGCCCTGGACACCACTTATTATAAAGTCTGCTTAAAATCACAGGAAATATGAACTCAGAGGACTCTAATTCTAGAAACAATCCAAGTAGTTAAAACTTCAGTAACAAGATTGGATGTTTTCATAACACCCTAGACCTGCGAACTGCCATGTTATTGGTTCAATACCAGGAAAAAAATATGGTAGCTCATAGCCAACGGCAGCTCCTACGAAGATTGGATAGAAGCTTAGATTGGAGTTGAGATCTTAAAAAATAAAAGGTTTATGGCACACAACATGAAAAGGCCCATCAAGATCAGCACAAAGGTTATGGCTGTTTCAATCTAATTCATCCACTGCAGAAACTAGTCCAACAAAATATTATCTGAGAAATGAAAAATCAAAGAGGAAAGGCTGAAAAAGAAATCTTCAGAAGTTACCAATCATGATATACGCCAATCAAACCACGCTCGTATACGACTCCCAAAGTATCTTTTTCAGCTATTGTAGGCATAACATTCATAACCCACAATTTTGGAGATTCAAGGGCTGCAGCAAAACCTCCCATACCAGCATGCATATCCATGATGTTGCGGTATCTCCCTGAGTCGAGGATTTTGTTTATCCTCTTATAAGCATTGACATGCTTTTTCCAGAGACGAACATCCTCCAGGTACGCCTCAACAGACACTCCAGGAATGGAGCCACTAGATATTCTGAAAGGAACAGCATTCAATCTTTCTGGAAATGGCCGCCATGGTGCACCAGCTACTTCATTTGGCCCACGGGTTTCAAGATAGGGAGTTACACATGCCTCCATTTTCTTGTACCTGCAAAAGATCAGATGATGCTGTAAAGCATGGTATGAAGTTGTTATTCTAATGACATCAAAATAATTCTCATCCTGATACAAAACTTCTGAAGTCCTTTACTACACAAACATAGATCCTGATAGCAACCAACAACTTGGTTCAGATATAATTTCCAACATAATTTAGATCCCAAGAACTGCAAACATTATGATGCTTGAATTTCTGCAAAATTTAAACAACCTTGAGAAAAAATAAATAAATAAAGGAATTGAAGGAGAGAAAAGACAACACACGTGGATCAGTGCTATTCTATAAATTTCCATGTCGCTCTAGTTAGAAGTAATGGGGAAAAAAATTCTACAATTGGAAAAACACATTGCGATTTGAAGCTCACAGCCTGTTTGGATGGAGGGCAAGGAAGGGGAAGGGAGGATAAGTAAAGGAAGGGCATGCTTGTACCCTTGTTTGGGAAGGATGATACAAATAAAATAGAAGAGTAACGAAGTGTAAGACTTACCCTTCTCTACACTTCTACACTTTATTTTTCTTACACCCCAATTTGGGGTGTGAGGGGTAAGTAAAAAACTAATATATCAAAAAAAATATTTTACCAATTTTATCCTTACTTTAAATATAAAAACCCAAGTTATAAGGTTATTTTTATACTTTTAATACTTACCCTTCCTCCTTCACTCCTTTCCCAAACAAGAGAAAGGTTTACATTTACACTTTCTCTTCCTTCTCCTTCCTTTCCTGTCCTTACCCTTCCATTAATTACCCTTCCCTACCCCCCATCCAAACAGGCTCTAAGGCATCTTTCTTCCATAAGGGGGAAAATGAAAAAAGATCTAATTAGTTAGGTCAATAAATATTCGACCTATCAACTAAAAGCAGGAAAAAGTTCACCACATGGCATACCACACATCATCTGTGTTCGTAGATTGGCACATTGTAGGCTGAGGATTGAGCTCACGGCAAGAATCATAATTTATTCTTTTCTGCCAGATGGCTATTTCACCTATCTCATGTTTCTTTTCCCAGCAAAGAAGTTTGGCAGTTTCTTCAATCTTCCTCTGTTCCCCCTCAAGTTCCTCTTTAGGACGCTGCCATGCTTGGTAATTATTCCTCCAATTGATGGGAGGACCAGAAAGCACCCAATATCCACCAGGTCTAAGTACGCGATCAACTTCCATCATATACATTCCATCTGAAGAAACAGGTCCCATGATGATGTTATCAAAGACTTTCATTGTCAATATTCAGCAAAACAGTATTCAAATGAATGCAAATGAACCAAGTTAATTTTGAAGACCATTGACTTCAATGAAGAAGTTGAAAGTCATTTTCATGAATTTGCTTGCCACAAGTTATTTTAGTGTTAACAGTATAACGTTTTGAATTGTCTTAGACTTTGTGAAGTCAAACTAATTTCTATCCACCAAATTGCAAAAACTTGTTTATTTCCAAGGCAGCACTAACAGAGCCCACATAAAGATATGTTATACTGCACACGATCAGCTATATAACTAAATGATGACCCAACACAGAGAGAATCTGTATTGCACTTGATCATCCATGCCTAGATTAAAACTATCTTATGTTATACAATCAAAGTCTAAATAACTATCCTCACCATTAGAACCCCATGGAATCAGGCAACGAGAACAGTGAGCCATGTCAAAGGCTCTAGAAGGATATGGCAGTTTGATAGTTCCAAGAACACCAATAACAGCTGGAACACCTCTTTCCAATGCAAATTGAACTTGTGCTTCATGAGAGTCTCTTGGAGCAAATGACATGGCTATAACATTCTTTTTGAAAAGGTATGCACCCCAACTTGCAACCTAAGCACCGTTCAAGGCAATGAATCAAATGAAATACAAAATAGTAACCACAAAGAAAAAACACACATACACACATTTCACCTAACAGACAATTGGACAAGCATAAAAAACCAAAACTGCAGCCCCAACAAGAGGGGGAATAGTTTGGCTGTATTAGGACGATGCAAAGAAGCAGAACAGATAACTTTAAAGGAAAATAATAACCTTTTCTATAATTACTTACCCCACATCCAGTGTCTAATGCAGTTCTAACCAATCCATTATCCATGGGGATCACAGATGCAAGTTGATTGATATACGCATCTGCCCCATGAGGAAACTGCGTTCCTCCACCAGGGAACCTAAATACATTACCCTCGTATTGAATCCAATTCTGAACAGCCTTCTCAACTGTCAAGCTCTTGTAAGGTGCATTTGCATAAGGTACATAGTCACGACTCTTTGGCCATGGAAATGGGGTTGCGTATCCTTTTGGTGCTGGAATAAGGCAATGCAGCTTCTCCTCTTCAGGAGGACAATGCCTTTCCCTATAGTTCATATTTTCTCGGGGAAATGTCATCGCCCTCATTTGATCTTGGCAGGGTGTGTAGTCAATATACTTGTCATCACATGGCTTAATCTCCTTCACTTCTGCTCCAGAACCATCAACTATACCTGCATCTGCGCTTGTCTGATAATTCAAATCATTGAGAATGCTGCAGTGAGTCTGTCTAGTGATCTCCACAGCTATGCTATCACCCTTTCCAAAGCCACTTCGCTGCCATGCACCCAATATATAGAAGAAACAGCACAAACCAACTACAATAAAAATTGACACAGAACTCCTCGTTTTATGGTCTCCCGAGTTCCCTTTCATCGCCATGCTGCACTAGCAATGTATTTTCTAGTGTTTTTTCTTGTCACCTTCTTTATTGATACATGAAACTGTGACATACACACACATGTACAATAAGAGCATGAAAAACACAAAATCCAAAAATTTCAAAATTTACATTTCCCATCCAACATTCAATCAATCCAAATCAAAATAACAGAAACGATCACAACCTTAACCGTCATTTTCAGAAATTTCAGAAATAAAATAATCAAGAACATCCATAAATTGAATAACAGTCAATACATACAGTATAGTTACTGCCAATCAAATCTCTTAATCTTCAAATAAAATAAAATTTCAGCCTCAAAAACCGATCTTCATAGTAAAAAAAAAAAAAAAATTCAATGACAAAAAGGTAATTAATACCTTTCAATTGCTTTATCAATCAAATTCCTTGACCATCTAGCTAAATTAAGGCGAGTTTATCAAATCAATTTAAAAACTCAAAAATTAAAAATTAAAATAAAATTGCATCAATTGAAAATTCTTTGGATACAGAAAAATCAAATCTTTATCAGTCATATATCTAAAAATCAAAATTAAAAGCATTGGAATTGACAACAAAAGATTGAATAAACAGATCCGTAAGAAGACCATTCAGAAAGAAACAAAACTCTTACAGGCGATGAAAACAGGGGCGTTGGTCAATCAATCAGATCAAAATCAATGATTTGAGAAATGGGTAAATTGTGAGATTGAGATTTGGCAAATAGAAAAGAACACGGCTACGGCGGGAGGAGGGGGAGAAGTGGTTAAACTGTTAAATAAAGTCTTAATTAAATTAAATTAAATTTTAAAAAAAATTGTTGTATGTGTCTCAGTGTTGAGACTTTCATTTTTGTTGGATTGTGTTTTATCCAATCACAACTCGCCACCTCACTTTCCCTCCCAATGCTGTTGCATTCTTTCCTACTAAAAGGTTTGTCCTGTGTAGGTTGTTGTAATTTGCTTCTTCTTTTTATAATTTTATTTTCTATATAATTGAATTTATTTATAATTTTCTTGAATTTTTCCCAAAATAAATACTTTTAGATTTTTATTTTGTTAATTCTTTTAACAAATTGACTCATACTATATATGGGTTAGAAAAATAAACAAATGAATAAATGAATGATTTTTTTTTTTTTAAAGTTTATATATATCACTTTCAAGTTGTTTTGTTTTTATTACCATGTCATTGATAAATCCAAGAAATATAGATCCAAAAGCAAATAAATTATTTTAACATCATTATTTTTTATAACAATTTTAAGCTGCTTTTTATTGAAAATAGATTTTAAAATGATATGATTTCTTTTTCATTTATTTTTTTTTACATTAAATTGGATAAATTACCTAGTTTTGTAACATGAGAATTGAAAATTGATGATTAAAAAAAAAAAAAAAAAAAAGGGAATTGAAAATTGACAAATAATAGGGTTAATGTGAATTGCATTTTATTTTTATACAAAATTTAAGTTTTCACATAAATGAGTTTATAATTGAGTTGGTCAATGTTGGAGTATAAGTATTCATTGTATACTAACTTGTATACATAGGAATTCTATCTAATGAAAAAAAAAATTATCAGTGTGGAGAGTGGGGTTTGAACCCACGCCCTTTCGGACCAGAACCTTAATCTGGCGCCTTAGACCAACTCGGCCATCTCCACTTTAAGCTGCAATTTTTTGACAAATAGAATGATGACTCCTATCCTCGGCTGCACACCAAATTTTAAATTTTATCAGATCACCAATAAGCCTCCACAACACATCACCTTCTACTTCTAGTATAGAAATGCTTTACGATTTATGGCTTGTTGGCGTGGTATGCTCCGCCAATTCGATTTTCAAAACGACCCTTTTAGGGTCATCCACATGTTCAAAGGCATGCAAAGAAGGAAACAGAATGACCCAGTTACTGATCCTTTTGTATATGCTTCTTTGATAAAAGCTTGTGATAAGGTTTTGGGTGTTAATGAAGGAAAATCGATACATAACCGTGTAATGAGACTTGGGTTGGATTGTAACGTGAATGTTTTGAATAGTTTGATTAATTTTTATATGAGTTGCAATGGGTTAGTGAGCTATGCTCGTGTTCTGTTTGATAGAACTCCTGAGAGAACTGTTGTTACGGTTAATAGTATGGTTTCTGGGTTTGTGAAGAATAAGCAATTTGATCTGGGGTTGAGCTTATTCAAGGAAGTTCTAGTTGGTGCTTTTGGTCTGGGTTTGAAGCCAAATTATGTTACTTTGATGGTTTTGATTTCTGGGTGTGTTGAAAATGGGGGATACAACATTGGGAGATTGCTTCATTCTTACTGTTGCAAGATGGGTTTAGATTTGATAACTGAGGTCTGTAATACGCTTATTGATTTCTATTGCAAACATGGATATATGGATGATGCAACGAAACTGTTTAATGCAATGGTTGAAAAGGACTTGGTTTCATGGAATACAATGATTGCAGGATATGCTAGGAGTAATAACTGTAGAAAAGCTTTCTCTTTCTTTAAAGAAATGAGATATAAGGACATTGGATATGATAGAGTTTCATTGGTTAACTTGATTTTGGCTTGTGCTAATGGTAGATATCTTGATGTGGGGAAGGTGGCTCATGGACATATAATAGCAAGTGGAATTGAGATACCAGTTTCTCTTGGTACTGTGCTTATCAACATGTACTCGAAATATGGTTCGATTGAATTCGCCAGGAAAGTTTTTAATGAGCTACCAGATAACAATATTGCATCTTGGAACTCAATGATACATGGGTATGTTGAAAATGGGCTTAACTATGAAGCTTTATGGCTATTCAGTTTGATGGAATCTAGAAAGGTAGAGCCAGATGAAGTAACAATGCTAGGATTAATCAGTGCTTGCCGGAATTCTGGAGAACTGTCTCTTGGCACTGATATTCATTCTTACATTGCTAGTAATGATCATCTCAATGGGAGAATTGTTCTGCAAAATGCTCTTATAGACATGTATGCAAAATGTGGGAACATGGCTCGAGCTAAATCTGTATTTGATAAAATGCTTAAAAAGGATGTGATATCATGGACATCAATCATAGTGGGTCATGCCATCAATGGAGAAGGAGAGGAAGCCCTTCTTGCGTTTAGGCAAATGTGTAAAGAGAAAGTTGAGCCTAACTCTGTCACCTTCATTGGTGTTCTGTTAGCATGTGATCATTCTGGTCTAGTTGAAGTAGGTCAAAACTTGTTTGATACTATGTGCAAGGTTTACAATATTGAGCCACAGATTGAGCACTTTGGTTGTATGGTTGACCTGCTCGCTCGAGCAGGAATGTTAGAGGAGGCCAATAAGTTTGTGAAGAAAATGCCTGTTGAATCGAATGCAGTTGTTTGGAGAATGATGATTAATGCTTGCAGGGTACATGGTGATGCTGATCTGGGGTTAAATTTGGTCGGTAGCCTAGTAGAAGTGAAGAAGTGGCCTAGCACTGAAGATCATGTAATTTCTTCCAACATATTTGCTGAAGCAGGGAGGTGGGATGATGTTCTTCATCAAAGGAGCAAAATGATAGCTCAAAAAGCTTCAAAAGTTGCTGGAAAAAGCTCTATTTCAGATTTAACAGATTAAGGATAAGAGGGGTGAACTGCATCTCGGATGGATGTTGATTCTGTAGTAAGCAGGCTAATGGTTCTATCCTGCACTAATGGTTTGTTTATCACATGATTTTACTTCACATATACAATGTAATTATAACAGACCGCTTAACTTTCAGATCTTTTCATAACAACCAATTCTTGGTATATGAAAATATAAGATATGGGAAATAAAAGTAATTTACTATGTCAAAGACGTATTGCAGAAATTCTTTTAGTTCCACAATGGTAAAACAAGACCATTTTGTAGTGTTTTGCCCTCCCCGCCTGCTGAATATCAAATGGGCAAACAGGAGATTTTGTATAAAGAAACAAAAGCTGGAATGCTGACTCAACGCTAATCCAGAGAGCATTCATCACCATCTTCTATTCACTGATGGACATTGCCAAGGATGCCCATTTTTGGAGCTGTTTCAAATTGGTTGCCAATCATAAAATGTTTGAACTCATTACTATCATGCTGTACCCTCCCAGTGACTTCCAAGCATAAACTGTTCGGCAGCCTCTTCTCTGGCTGCTTACCCTTAACAGGCTTTTTACTAGGGCCGGGATCTATAAAGATTGGTTGTATTCTAAGATTTGTGTTTGGTTTGATTCAGTTCACTTCTCTCTCTCTTTCATCTGATGGCCTTAATATTCTGTTCTCTGATTCCAGTTCTGAAACTTCATCTTGATTTAGCAATACCTGCAATTTGCAAAGCATATATATACTGAAATTTATGACAAGGAAAATGCCAATAGAGAAAAGCGGTTGAAAGCATAGTTGCATGTAAAATAAATATAAAATGAAATCCATGCGGCAGAGAAACAATATGAAAGCCGTAGAATAATTATGGCCAGAACATATGGAGCATCTTCTTAAGATCTACGACCATAAAGATTGGGGGCAAAAAGAATGAAAAGAACTGCTCATGCACCCTTCAAGTGAAGGAAGGATGTTGGCAAACACAATGGTTTGCATCTATTAATTTTTGTTAGCATTTAGGCACTTAACACTGCTCATGCAGAAAATCCATGTACAGCGTTAAGGCATTATACGTTTGAGGCACAATAAATAGAAAAGTTGGTACTTTATTTCTAGTTCAACATTTAAATAAAGTCAGTACATCCTCATCTGGATTTCTAGTTCAATATGACTGAAAAAGATGGAAAATGAAGAAGCTCAGGAAGAAAAATACTCAAGAAGATGTTGTAGATGATGAGCAAAGGACATGTCACATTGCATTTGAAAGATTGATGCAACAACAAGAATGATTTGGAATGACAGAACAGGCTAGGTTAAAATTGATACCTTGCGCCCAACCAAGTCAAAAGTCACAATTACTTTATTTCGCTTTGCTCGATCAGCTTCTTCTATCTCCTCTTTTTTCTTCCTTAGAAGTTCCTTTTCCTGGAAGGATTTTTTTTTTCAAGAAAAGAAAAGTAAAAAATGAACACAAGTGTGTGATACAACTGTGAGATTACTAACATTATGTTTGAATAACTATGTTACCTCCTTTGACAGCCAGCTATTACCCTCAATCTCATAGTAATCACTTTGGTCGT
The DNA here is from genome assembly GCA_949750685.1 of Vernicia montana. Classification (NCBI taxonomy): domain Eukaryota; kingdom Viridiplantae; phylum Streptophyta; class Magnoliopsida; order Malpighiales; family Euphorbiaceae; genus Vernicia; species Vernicia montana. The sequence continues at coordinate 26,537 of CATKHJ010326298.1, forward strand.
CAATAACAGTTGTACGTGCTGCAGAATTTCGGTCATAATCAACAAGCCTTTTCGCATAAGCTTCAGCTGCTACTTCAGTATCTGATAGTGGAGCCAAACTTCCTTCCAGACCAGCATATGAGCTCCCTTCCTTTAGCACAAGAGCACCACAGAAACAGCAAGGTCCCTCCCCTTCTTGTTCACAAACTATTTTGCCGCAAGATAAGCAATTGCTCACCAGTCTGTGCCGACGAGCCTGGCATGAACATGGTTTCCCCTGTTGGAATACAATTGACCCCTTAGCAGCCTCTGCAAGTGAAATGACTTTCCCAGTTTTCTTGTTCCTTGAATTACCTTGGATCCCCTTTTGGCTAGACTGGCTTCCCTCAGCTGAAACCTTGTTCTCTTGATTACTGGAAATAGGGTTCTTTTTTGGTTCTGCCTGATAACTGGGAACTGTAACTTTTCTAGGTTCAGCCTGATGAGCAGAGACTGTGTCTTTAACTGATCTAACTGGTTTCTTGGTTCCAGTGACAGAACTGTTGTCTGTTGATGGTTTGACATAGGCATGAAATTTTGAAGTTTGAACAGCTGGTGTGCTGCTGCCAAGATCTGAGTGACCTCTACGCCTTAAATATTCCTCAATCACACTTTTTCCTGCTTCCTGACCAATGATATTCTGCAAACAGAGATGAGACAAGATTCAAAAAACTTAAAACAAGTGCTGTAAGAAAAAATTCTGCGAGCATGGCCAAAGAAAAGGACAATGCTGAATGCCAACTCATGAATCAAGAAGTTCCAACAATGCAAGATTTCCTAGAAATAAAACAATTTATTCCCTATATTCTTCGCTTCCATCCACTGATGGATTCACAATTACGCAACATAGACAATGGACATTCATCTATCAACTTGGGGAGTGATAAATTATGGAGTTATGAAGGTGTCTCATAAACAGATATTTTTTTTATCAGGATAAGATAAGAACAGATTGGCACTTCCTTCTGTAGATTACAGGTTTAATGCAGGAGATTTGAAAAAGCAAGATCTGTTCTTGATATCCTTTAAAAGTACACCATTGTAGATCGTCAATTATTAGTGGTATCAAAATATGTTTTGACCTAAAACTAAGAATATGAAAAGGATGGAAGCAGAATGAAAATCAAGACAAGATCTTCATGGATATCTATAGTGACACATTTAAATACTCCCTCAGTTATATATCAAGGAGCAACCACTATCACAAACCTAAAATCTAATCTTAGCCATCAAAACCAAATTTAGTCACTAATACACAAAAATACGATCTGGGTAATCAAAAACCTTTACAATACTTATTGATTTCCCAAATAATAATTAATCAAGCAAACAATAATCTATCATTTTGAACAAAATAAAATCGAGATTACATCGAGATATTCTTTGGCATCAAGGGGCTGAGCGAGCTCGCAATAAGAGACTAAGCCGGAGATTATTTCCCTATCCAAATCCAAACCCAAACCCGTCTCTATTCTCTTGCACAAATCAACCAGTGCATCTTCTAGCCACTGTCTTGGCGATTCCATTCTTTCACTTTCTCTGTTCTCCAAAACCCAGCCGTGTTGGCGTATCTATATATATACTATTACTATCCATAATTGGAGGCAGTGGACGTACAGTCGTTTATAAAAAATCTGGTCGAACTTGCCGACCTTTCGTTTGGTTTGTCGTTTTGATTAAAAAAAAAAAAAGGGCAATCGACCGTTTGACTTGAATTTACCGAACGACATGAACTAAAGTAGGAGTATTTTGTTGTGTCGTTTTATTTTTGTTTCATAAAGGAACAGTTGTTTTGTTTCGTCTAAAAGTTTCCCAAACAGGACTCAAATTAACTGCTGAGAGAGAGTGTTCTTCTTCTCTCTTTCTCCGTTCAAAACCCTAATGGAGCGGATGGCAGTGCAGTGTCTGTTTCCATACTACGGGTAATTCATTTCCGACTATCGATTTCTGTGCTTATGATTTCCACAATTATTGAAATGATTAGTTCTGTTTCCCTGTTTGATTACTAGGAGAATCTAAAGAAAATTTTTGGAGTTTTTGATTTTTAAGGAAACATAGGGTTAAACTTGATAAACTGTTCATGTTTAAATTGGTTATTTTTGTGGTTTTTTTTTTTAAGGATAATTGAAGCTTGAAGCAGGCAAAAGCAAGGCTATTTTGGTTTTAGAATAAACTGGGGTAATGGATTTAGATATAACAATCAATTAGCCTTTTTTTATGGTTATTAGGATGAACCCGACATTACTTCCTAAACATGTAGCTGCTGTCTTAAAGTATCAAAAGGACCCCCTCAAAGCACTTGCAATGTTCAATTCTGTGAAGAAAGAAGATGGATTCAAGCACACATTGCTAACTTATAAGTGCATGATTGAAAAGCTTGGGTTTCATGGCGAATTTGAGGCCATGGAGAATGTGCTTATGGAGATGAGGATGAATGTTGATAATAGTTTATTGGAAGGAGTGTATATTGCAGCCATGAGAAACTATGGAAGGAAAGGGAAGGTTCAAGAAGCTGTTGATGTGTTTGAGAGGATGGACTTTTATAGCTGTGAGCCATCAGTTTTATCATATAATGCAATCATGAATATATTGGTTGAATATGGGTATTTCAATCAAGCTCATAAAGTGTTTTTGAGAATGAAAGATAAAGGTATTGTTCCTGATGTTTACACATTCACAATTAGAATAAAGTCGTTTTGTAGGACAAAACGGCCTCATGCAGCTTTAAGGCTTCTCAACAATATGCCTTCTCAAGGGTGTGAGCTTAATGCAGTTGCGTATTGTACTGTGATTGGTGGGTTTTATGAAGAGAACTATCAAGTTGAGGCATATGAATTATTTAATACTATGCTTGGTTTTGGAATTTTTCCTGATATTGCTACATTTAATAAACTTGTACATATTCTTTGCAAGAAGGGGCATGTCCAAGAAAGTGAAAAACTGCTCAACAAGGTCCTGAAGAAGGGAGGATCCCCAAATTTGTTTACATTTAATATCTTCATCCAAGGGCTTTGCAGAAAAGGTGCACTTGATGGAGCTATCAATTTATTGGATAGTGTGACTAGGGAAGGCCTAACTCCTGATGTTGTCACATATAACACATTAATCTGTGGATTGTGCAAGAACTCCAATGTTGTAGAAGCTGAGAATTATCTGCATAAAATGGTGAATAAAGGATTAGAGCCTGATGGTTTCTCTTACAATACAATAATTGATGGTTATTGCAAAATGGGTATGGTACAAGATGCTGATAAGATTCTGAACGATGCAATTTTCAAGGGATTTGTGCCTGATGAGTTCACATATTGCTCACTAATTAATGGGTTATGTCAGGATGGTGACATAGACCGTGCCTTGGCTCTTTTCGATGAGGCATTGGGAAAGGGATCAAAGTCTAAAATTGTTCTCTACAACACACTGATTAAAGGATTGTCTCAGCAAGGACTTGTTTTAGAAGCATTGCAGCTGATGAATAACATGACAGAAAAAGGTACTAGCCCTGACATATGGACTTTCAATTTGGTTATAAATGGTTTATGTAAGATGGGTTGCGTCTCTGATGCCAATAACCTGATGAATGCCGCTATTGCCAAAGGATACATACCAGACATTTTTACGTTCAATACACTGATTGATGGTTACTGTAAACGATTGAAAATGGAAAATGCAATTGATATTCTGAGTAGCATGCAAAGCCATGGTGTCACCCCTGATGTAATCACATATAACTCTGTATTAAATGGCCTCTGCAAGGCTGCAAAACCTGAAGATGTAATGGAAACCTTCAATTTGATGATCGAGAAGAGGTGTGTTCCTAATATAATCACTTATAATATACTTTTAGAGAGCCTGTGTAAAGCTCGGAAGGTGAATGATGCTCTGGACTTGCTGGAAGAAACAAGAAACAAAGGACTGACTCCAGATGCTGTTAGTTTTGGCACAGTGATAATTGGTTTTTGCAATAATGGGGATTTGGATGGAGCCTACCAGGTCTTTAGAAGAATGGAACAACAATATAAGGTTTGTCACACAGTAGCCACCTACAATATCATGATCAATGCCTTCTCTGAAAAGCTAGATAGGCATATGGTTGTAAAGCTTTTTCATGAGATGGGGGATAAAGGCTGTGCCCCAGACAGCTATACTTACCGGGTCATGATTGATGGCTTCTGCAAAATGGGAAATGTTGATTCTGGATATAATTTTCTCCTGGAAAAGATTAAGAAAGGGTTCATTCCATCACTGACAACATTTGGACAGGTAATAAACTGTCTTTGTGTGCAGCATAGAGTTCGTGAAGCAGTTGGTATTATCCACATAATGGTGCAAAATGGGATTGTCCCTGAGGCGGTGGATACCATCTTTGAGGCTGATAAAAAGGTGGTTGCAGCACCTAAGATTATCTTGGAAGACTTGTTGAAGAAAAATCATATAACATATTATGCATATGAACTTCTTTATGATGGTATTAGAGATAAAAAGCTACAAAAGAAAAAGCTTCCGAGAAGGGGTTACTCTGATTCATGAAAGATCTTGCAAATCATATTCTTGATTGGAAAGTGGAAGTCTTATACATTAGTTTCTGAGGAAAGTCAAACACGAACCACAAAGTAGTTAGTAGCTCCATTGGCAGCTGACATAATTTATTGCTGAAAACAATGGTAGTGTGGACTTACCTTTCTTTTCTTTTAAGAATTTCCATTTTGTTCCGCTGTATATTTTTCTCATCGGTGTAATTTATTCTTTTTCAGGTGTTTCAGGATCAAGCTGGTGGAATATACACTTAACCTACCAAATGTCTGGTTGTTCACGAGTTGCAGAGGCATTCTACTTCCTGAGTTATAGCCACATCATAATCAGAAAATCAGAAACTGCATTGAGTGGTAGTCATCCATTGAACCATGAAGATGCCCTAGGCTCAAGCCCCAGCAATTATGATATTGCAATACAGGATATTGGTTCAAACAACTCACAACCTTCAACACTATGTATGGGCATAATCGTAGCCTCATAGGCCTTGTGCATGTACTAGGAGATTTTACAGGGGAGTTTTCTCAGGGCTCTGGGCAGGTCATGTTTAAGCTCAACTGTGACTGGAACTTGCAGTTCTTTCATATTATATGAGGTGTTTGCTCAAACTGTCTTTTCATGACCCTTTGAGTTGCACTTGAGAGGGAATAGTTTTCTTGGACATGACAGTAACATTTTATTATGATCTGAAGGGATCAGGTTGGATTGCTAAACATTTCCAGGTTCAGAAATATCAGTTTAGTTTCCTTTTCCTTTTAATTCATAATTTTGGTTGCTTCTTTTTCTTTTCAACATATTTGATTAATAATGACATAGATATCAGTCTGTTTTGCTGCCATAAATTTCATTGATTATCCATGTCTAGGGAGGAAAATTACTTATAATCCATGATTGAAATAGATCCTCTCCGTCACATGCTTTTGAAAATGTGGTTTGGCCCTATGGTGCTTCTGTGATTCAATAAAAAAGGATCATACACTAGGAACTGAAAATAAATAATGCTTCTATTTTTGTAACTCTGCATTTATTTTGGAGGATTTATTTGTAAGCAGCTTTATTTAATGAGCTCACACCTGCATATACATACACGCAATCATACACGTGTACCTATTTACGCTTGGAAAAAGTAGGCTGTTCGGAAATCAGGTTAACTGGACTGACCTGATGGTGTCTGACCTGAACAATTTATTTGATTTTGGAACAGTTTGGTTGGTTTCAGATAATGTTTTACCTCAGTTTGGAAGTTCTATTATGTACCTATTTACAGACATATTAGACCTAGTGGCATCTTAGTTTGCTTCCATTCTTTAGCTATTGTATCATGCATGTCTGCTTGCCTGGGCATATGTAGATATCTGTGTATTTATGCTTGTACATATATTCTTGCCTGGTTTTCTCACAAATATGAGATGCCAGTTGCAACCATAGTTGTTATTGTATTTTACAAGTTGATTCACGTAACTTTGTCACTGAATGCCTTCTGATGTTGACAACCTTGAATGTAGTGCATTTACCATAAGTATCCCTGCTATGTTAATTTTCCTTGTCAGAAATTAATTATTTGTGCAACTGTTTTGCATAACTTACTGTTCATCTGTTTTTTGTTCAGTGTCAGCCATCAGGCACATGTTGCTGGATTATCCTCAGAGGTTGAGGTTACTTCTTTTTGCTTCCTCCAGCCTGGAAAGGTTCTGCAGGTTGGCTTCTGTGTTTCTGCTGTTATTATTCATACCTGTCACAAGAGAGTTGACCAGTGGTCTTATTATTCCCCAAAAAAAAAAGAAAAATTGTGATGCTTATTATCGAAGCAACACCTTGGAAGTGAATATGTTTACCTCAAATCACCCTGTTAACTCTTTTATGCTATAGCCATATTAGAATTTTGGAATTTTAATGAGATATGTTTCCCTTGTGGATAGATCCCTGATGCAATTGTATGGTGTTTCAGAGTGTAAATTGCAGGCCTTGTCAAGGGCAGTGCCAAAATAGAGTATTTTAAGATAAGCTATAATTATGTACTCTTTAGTTAAGCTCTAACGAGTATATCGGATGTGGTGCATTCAAATGTCCTTTTCAGACCTGGTCAAATAGCCCCATTACTTGATCCTTAAGTTATATGAAATATGATCAAACTATGGTGTAATTTAAATTAATGGGGATTTGCACAGAATTGAGCCGATCTGCTGTTTTGTTGCAATACTTCTTAGATTTTAATATTTTTATTTTGTGAATTATTCACTTGTGTATTTTCAGACATTTCTCAAATACAATAGAAGAGAAGGCTTACTAGCAGGTGTCATAATCAGACAACTTTTGTTTTCAGAATGGTCACACGTCTAGTAGATATTCCTGATTCATTTGCTGGTGAATGGAGCGAAAGAACCAAGGAGCTTCTATGTTGCGAAAAAATTTTTTATATCAGATATTGAGGCCGGAATCTTTTTCCATTTTAATGGCATAGCATGCTTTCTTAAAACAGATCAAGGCTCACGAATCATGATAATAGCTGATCGCACAAGACATTGTATAAACATTGACGTTAGCACTTTTGCCTATGCAGCATTATAGTTCAAACATTATGAAAACATCATGTAGGAAACATCTGGCGAGAAAATATTTTGAATAATTGCTTATGGTTTGCTAGTGCAGGAATTAAAAAGTCATTAGTAAATCAACATAAAAACGTTTGTAATTTTGGAGCAGTGAATGTATATTCTTGACTGAACTCTTCCATTTTTTTTCAAATAAAAATAGAAAAGAACAATACAACCTTCCTAGTTCTGTGGTTTATCAAATTGATACAGTTCGTGCTAATCAATATTGGGAAACGTCTGCTGAAGCTGTAAACCAGCTGAACGGCATCACCGTTGGAACCATTGCTTTCAAGAGTCGTCTACTTTGTTAGTGACCAAGAGTCTTGCTGTGATTGGGCAATTTTCCAACACAATGTGGGTTTAACTTGCACGAGAACTTATAATGGACTAGAAACCAAATTATCTATCAGACTTGCTAAAGGAGGCATATCTGACCACAGTTTTGGCTCAATGGTATTGAATTTGTCTTTCAGACTTGTGAGATTGCAAGTAAGAACCCAATCAGAGCTTAATTAATTAATTAAAAAAAAAAGGATCATGTGAAACTCCAGGCAGCTTCCTTCCTAACCCCAGTTCCTATCATCAGGCTTCTAATCTGTTGGACTTCTTCCCACTGCCCTACATCTGCACAGATATTTGACAACAATACATAAGCTCCATCATCACTAGGGTTTAATTCAATGACCCTTTTAGCTGCTATCTTTCCAAGCTCAACATCTCCATGTAGTTTACAAGCAGCAAGAAGCGTCGCCCATACTAAAGCATCAGGATCGATAGGCATACTGTTAATTAACTTTTCAGCCTCTTTCAATTTTCCTGAACGACCAAGAAGATCAACCATACAAGCATAATGCCGGTTATTGGGCTCAATGCCAAAGTCTTTCTTCATTGAATTAAAATGGAAATAGCCTTCTTCAACCAAATTGGCATGGCTGCAGGCAGACAAAACCCCAACAAAAGTCACTGAATCAGGTCTAATTCCTTGTCTTCTCATATGCTCGTATATTTTTAAAGCCTCTGCACCTTTTCCATGCTGAGCGTAGCTAGCGATCATCGCTGTCCAGCTTATCAAGTCAGGTTCATCAATCTGATCAAATGCTTTACAGCAGTCCTCAATGCTTCCACATTTAGAATACATTGTAACAAGTGAACTTCCAACTGAAACATCCGAATCTAAGCCCATTTTTGTAAGATGGGCATGCAGTTGAGTCCCAATGTCCAATCTGTTCAAAAGTGCAATAGCCCCAAGAAAAGATGAAACTGTGAAGGAACCTATTGTGAAATTACACATTAACATTTCATGATACAGAAATACCGCCTCTTCAAGTAGCCCATTTTGTGCATATCCTGAAATCAAGGAAGAACATGAAAACTGATCTTTTTCAGGAAGCATGTCAAATACTCTCCTTGCTGATTCCAGATCACCACATTTTGAATACATAGTAACAAGTGCACCACCGACTAGTGCTTTTGTTTCAATTCCAGCATGGAAAGCATAAGCATGAATTTCTTTACCTTTCTGTAAGGAATGAAGACCAGAGCATGCACTTAGAATTGCAACAAGAGTTGTCTGATCAGGTCTAGTTCCTTCGGACAGCATATCTCTAAAAAGCTCAAAAGCTTGATTTCTGAAGCCATGCTCTGTGAAACCACTGATCATCGATGCCCATGAAATATTATCTCTGACAGGAATATGCTCAAAGACTTTGTAAGAATCCTCTATACTACCGCACTTTGAGTACATTGTGAAAAGAGAACTACCAACAGAAAGATCAAAGATTAATCCAGTTTTAAGAGTGTAGCAGTGGATTTGCCTCCCAAAATTCAAGCAGTCTATAACACTAACAACACTAGAACAACAAAACTTGTCTGGTCTCAGACCCTGCTGTAGCATGCACTGCAACAAATGAATTGCCTTTTGAGCTCTCTGATTTTGAGCAAAAGAAGAAATCATAATGGCCCATATACCTGGGTTCTTTACATCTTCCACTTCTCTAAACACCATCTCTGACAATTCAATAGCATGTATTTTTGCATACATATTAATTAGAGCAGCCCCCACCACAGGATCTAAATAGAATCCAGTTTTCAAAATCCAGCTATGGATTTGGAATGCTTCTTTAATCATATCTGGTTTCGCACAAGCAGTAATTATACTAGTAATAGTGAAGTTGTTTATTTCCTCCTTCATTTTCCTCATTTCTATGAAAAATTTGAGGGCAGAGATAGAATCATCCCTTTTAACGAAACCTGATATAATGGCAGTCCAGGAAACTACATTGCGAACTGGCATCCGAGAAAATTCTTTAACAGCTTCACCAATATCGCCACATTTGGCATACATATCAACTACGGCAGTCTCCACAAAGACATCTTTTGCACAACATTTAATCACCCACCCTTGAACTCCTTTTCCAATTTCAATCTCTTCAAGAGTAGCACAAGCAGTCAAAACACTTGAGAAGGTAAAATTATTTGGCAACAGAAATCTGCGACACATTTGGCAAAAAATATCTAAAGCAACCCAATTTTCCCCATTCTTAACGGCTCCAGATATGATAGAATTCCAACAAACCACATTCTCACATGACACATCATAAAACACCTTCAAAGCATCCTCAAACCTACTATTTTTCGCAAAAAAATCTATCATTCCTGCCCGAACATAACCATTTGAAAAAAACCCATTTCTTATCACAAGCGAATACACCTGCTCACCAAATATAGGAGCTTGCAAAGCAGAACAAGCAGAAAGCACACTCCCGTAGGTGATATCATTCGGCTCAAAACCACAAAAATGCATCCTACAAAAGAATCTCCACGAATCCTCAAACAACATATTACGAATATAACCAGAAATTATAACATTCCAAGAAATTACAGTCAATTGAGGAATTGTATCGAACAACTTGACGGCATAAAACACAGCACCAGATTTACAGTACCAATCAAGTAAAGAGTTAGCAACAACAATATCAGAGAGCAATAAAGCTGTTTTAAGCAAATGGGTATGCATAATTTTTGTGTCTTTGACAGTATGCTGCCTGGATTTTGTGTAGTTGTTGAAGAAATGAAAAGGGTCAAGAAAAAGAGTAGGATCTGCCTGTTCATATTTGTTGGGTTTAAAAAGTGATGGGCTTTGGATAATGGATAGTGAAGATATGAATTTGGAAAAGGAGATCGGGACTATCTTGGCTTGTTTAAGGTTTTGATTGATAAGAGAAATCATTTGGTTGGCGACTCTCAATAGAAAGGAAGCATTTTGATAAACGGCCTTTTGAAAAGCGCGGGAGCTTTTATGCAACCGTGGATTGGAGTGTTTATTTTAATCATACTATAAATATCGGTACATAAAATAAGTTTATCAACTTGTCAAGATGGCCGAGTTGGTCTAAGGCGCCACTTTCAGGTACTGGTCCGAAAGGGCATGGGTTCGAATCCCATTCTTGACATTAATTATTTTTCTGACCAATAACATTATAATAATATAATTTTTTTTAAAAATAATATTATACGTCATAATGTTCATTTTTTATTACTCAAGGGTGGGTTGGTGCTTACATAGTAACTCAACAAACAAGTAAAGGATGTAATTGAAATTCTTCATATATAGATATGAATATGAGATGAAATCAAAGTTAAATTAACTGTTTGAGAAAAATGGGAGAAAAACAAAGGGTGATTCTCCATGGATCATGGGTAGCCTATCCGTTTGGAATTGTTGTTAAGGATTAAAAAAGTATTTTTAGAAATTTTTTTTATTATCTTTTATCATTATCGTTGAATATATTGATGAAACTCGGAGTACTTGACAAAATGAAGGATACCACTTTCTTTTCCATCTCTGGGGAGCTTCAATGTTCATGGAAACATATGCTAATAAGCGAAAGTCAGAGTTTTTCAAAGAAATTATTGGTTTAAGAGGATTGGATTGAAGATGCTTCCATGAACAATTGGAGAGAAGGTGGTATGCTTCATTTTGTCAAGTAACAAGTTTCATCAATATTAAATTTTATAATGCCTCAAATTAACTCCTCCCTCAGGACCCTTACAAAAGAGCTAAAGTTCGCTTTTGGGCCAACTATATCCAGCAAAAGCTGAGTGTCATCTTTCTCCTTTTTAGATTTTAGACCTGTTTATGGAGTTAAACATTCTTGCGATTTGATGGCAAAATTTTCTATTTTTAGGTAAGAAATTGTCTTTTCAATCATAATTTATTTTAGACTTTTCGTTAAATTCGACCGGACTTTAAAAAAATCACATTTTTCTTTTGGTTTTTAAGGAATGATCTAGTTGAAACAAAACTCTATTCCCATTCATTAAACGAGTTACATAATCTTTTTATAAAAGTGATATTAATTAAATCTAAAAAATCTTTTAGACTCTATTTCAATCGAGAATTTCAAAATTTATAAAATTGTTAAATTCCATTTTAATTCTATAGATTTATATAATTTCACTTTCTAGTATAGAGGTTAAATCCGTTGAATTTAAGGGTATTATTGTAATAAAAATATATTTTGCAAAATCCCTAATTTATTAAAATGATGTATTTCACAAAATTTCATATATCTTATACCGGATTTCAAAAAATTTAGTGAACGAGAGATTTTGAACAATTTATAAATTTTATTCTAGTTTTGTAGTTGTATCAAATGAGAGATTAATACCAAATCTATATATTGTTCAAAATTCTGCATCTAATAACCCTCTAACCAAACTTAGGTTTAAAGAAAACATGAAATTGTTAATCCATGCTCCAATTGTATAATTTTTTTAATAAAGATATTGTAAATTGTCCATGTTAATACATGCTTTATTAAATTTTGAATTGTAGTTATTTGATACAATGTTTTTGGTAATAATAACCGATGGAGAAGCACAAGAAAAAGCGATATGGAAGTGATGGAGAACTTAAAGGTGCTTGAAGGTGGAATGAAGGATTTTTTTAAAGATGGCATACCTAAATTCAATAGTGAGAATGTGGGACTTGTGTGTATTGTAATGAGTTCAGTTTTATAAATTACGAGATCAAGGGATGAATTATAATAAAGAACAAACTTTACACTTGATTTTAATAAGATCACATAATTTTAATTTGTCATTTTTTAGTCATTAAATTTTAAATTTTGTTTCAATAGAAAGTCACTCACTACTAGTGAGCAAAACCAAAATAGAAAAACAAACCGAATAAACTGGTTTAATTTTTTTAAAGGTTCAGTTTGGCTCAATTTTAAATTTATCAAATCGAATTAAACTTTGATTCGGTTCGATTTTTTCCTAAAAAAATTATGTTAAAACCGAACCGACTAAAGTTTTTATATCATTTAGAATATATAAGTAATATATTTTTAATTGAAAGACATTTTCATAAAAAATAAAAATTGCATATATTTAGCATATCATTTTCCATAAATTAAGGGGTAATTTAATTGATTTTCTCATTCCCTCTAAAAATAAGGAATATTTTATTTTGAAATCTTTTCTAAAAAAAGAAATTTGAGTATAAATTTAGGGGGGAAAAAAGAAGAAGCCCAATAGCAATCCAAACCGACTAACCGAATCAAATCGAACTGAATTTTTTTAGTTCAATTTGGTTTGATTTCCATTCTAAGATCGATTTGGTTTGATGGGACAAAAATATGATTTTCGATTTTTTTGTTTTTTGGTTTGATTTTGGATCGAAACGACTGTTTACTCACCTCTACTCACCAGAATCCGATGGCTGGAATAGTAAAATGACACAGAAAATAAAATATTTATTAAATAAATAATATTCTTACATAATAAGTTAATATGAAGTCCACCCACTAAAAAAAACACACTTTTTTTTATTTTTACATTTTTTTTCTTACTTTATTTAATTTTGGTGTGACACATTTACTAATTAAATTAGTGAGTTTATTCTAAATTAGGTTAATAGATATAATACACTTTTTTTTAATGAAATATTATATTTTTAATATCATATTAATATTCCCATCATCGAATTCTAATGAATGACTTGCCATTCAAACAAAAATTAAAGTTTAGTAAATAAAAATAACAAATTAAAGTTGTGACCCTATTGAAGCTAAGTATAAAATTTGGTGACCACTAATATGATGTACCCCAAGACTAAGTGCTTGGTGTGAAGATTATAGACCCAGACAAGACTCCATTGATCTTCAATTGGATTCAAGCTATAAACCAGCTATACCTGCAGTGAAAGAAATACTCCCTCAAGAGAAACTAGTGGCACTTATTCAGTTTCTCAGAAAAAAAATTTCTTCAACCATCTACTGCTTAATTGACATGACATTATATATATATAGGCCCTTCACTTGTGCTAGCTACATATGGCTAGATGGATTATTCTGTCATTTTTATTATTGTAAAATGTAAAGCCTATGGCTATCTTTCTTAGATATTATATTAATAAATATGATTTTCATATATTACATTCTACTGTCATGAATTTTATCATGACAGATGATTTGAGCAACAAATGGAAAATTCCATTCAATTTGCTTGTCCTCTGTACCAAAGTCAAATTTGGCTGGATAAAGTTATTACGAGTCATACAAACAAATCGGGACAAAAATTGAATTGATTAAAATAGAGACATTGATCATCCAAATTTAAAGGTTCTGCGGGCAATGCACAAGGACTAAGTAAGCCCATGAGTATATAGAAGAGGATTTGAGCAACATAAGCCTATTGCTCCTCCATGTGATTCCAGTAACACTTCAATTTGTACGAGTCCAAACCTGATTATAAATAGATTAGAGGAAAGAAACAAAGCTAAGATAAATGGTCATTCATATTTAGAACAAAAACCTTACAACAATGTGCACTATCCATCAAAATCATATTATAGAGTCAAAATTTCACTCGAGCAAATTTAAAAACAATGATTCTTCATAGTTTCTTTAGCTCTTAGAAGACAACTTTTCCTTTGCCTTCTGAATTTTCAAAACCTTCTTCACAATCTTCTGCTCTTCCACCAAAAACGCCCGGATTATCCTGCAGAAGAAACCAAAAAAAAATCCAATCAACTTGAAGTCAATTTTATGTCAAATAAAAAGTATCCAGCAATGTATTCATAGAACACTTCCTTTTTCAATAGAAACAAAGAATTAAGCAGAAAACTTATGAGATTGAAACAAACCTCTCCCTGACAGCACCCCCAGACAACACACCACCATATGCACGATTCACAGTTCTCCTATTCCGAGGTAATCTAGACCTCGTGTATTCGGCAGGCCTCAAGTGAGGAATCTGCAAACACAACAAATGATGCATGAATTATGATGACTAAAAACAAGATAGCATAAAGAACAAAAAATAAATTCTCAACACACTTGAACTAATTCAGTGGCAGAACTGAGATAACTACAGAGAAATTCACAGTTACAATCCTTATTTCAAGAAAGCAACACAGCAAACTGGAAGTAAAATAAATTTTTAGTACCATAAACAAAGAGGAAAAACAGGAAGAATTTAACTAAAATAAGGCAAATTTATCATTAATATTAACAAGATCAAAATTTGGCCATTTGGGGGTGAAGTATTTATTATGCTAGAATTACGTAGAGTAATGCATGAGTCCAGGGGAGAAAGTGCCTAAAATGAAAATCCATTAGACCTGGCCATGAAATTTATTAGAACTAACAACAGTTAAAAATTGGCATGCATGTGCCATCTAGCATGGTTGGAAAAACCACGCAATTTTATCCCAAGAAACTTATAACCTTCCAACTTACAACTGGGATGGAGGGCCTTATAAAACAGAGGGTGGTCCCTGTTGATTGTTCAGCATTGAAACAACACCCCAACCCCACCCTACCCACCCTGGGGCAGCCAATCAGCACATTGATCATACTTCTCCTTTCTGCTAGATACCAAGCTTGTTAGATTGCTATGCCTATGCATTTCTATATCTCAAACTTCAGCATATACTATATCTATGGTTATAAAGTTTGTTGTCAAAACTTTCGTGCTTATTTTGTGTGATACTTGATACAACCACACTCATCATCTTGATAAAATGTTCTTGGCACAAGCAAGCAACCAGAAATCGGATAACCATGCATTTACAACACAGGGCTAATTTAATCCAGGTAAAAGAAAACACCTAGATACAAACCATATCCAGATTTAAACCAGCCATTGGTTATTTATAGAAGGTACGAGAGAGTATAAAGCATACCCCTTGGATTCTCTTTCCAGTAACAGGACACTTAGGGCCGCTAGCTCTTTTCTTGGTAGTCTGATACACAAGCTTCCCACCTAAATTTCAATCAACACCAAAGAAAATGAGATGGGTTAAAATAGCCCTATAAATATAGAAAACAAAGGGAAACGAATGATTGAGCTCATAATTAAAAATCGTAAGCTGAAATTGTATTTGCTTTCAGCAAATTCAAAACAACTTATGGATAACCTAAACAAGAAATTCCTCTAATGCATTGGCCCAATCTCTTCCAATATATACTAAAAATTTTGAACTCAGCTAGATATGCAGTTCTTGAACCAAACACCGTCTAATAAAACAGCGGAAATTAAGATGTAGGGTTTTAGAGTGAATTAAGGTTAAAACAAAGAATAGAGAGAGCAGAGTAAATACCAGGGGTTTTGACGACGCGGTGCTGGTTGGACTTAGTAGCGTAGCTATGGCGTTTGCGATACGTCAGACGCTGCACCATTTTCGCTTTTCTATTCCTCTCTCTCAACCGATGAGGAAGGGACCAGAGGGAGCCTTTGTTCGAGAAGATAGACAAATGTTAAAAGCTCTAGCAGTGGTGTTAGATGATACCCTAGATCCGACGGCTGTCGCTTGTTTCTTTCTAACGGTTGAGATATAGTCACTCTTTATTTATTTATTTTTGGGGTAATTAGTTTTTTTTTTTTTTTTCGCCAAATGGATAATTAGTTAATTAACTCAATGAAAAAAATATATATATTCATATCTAAAGATAAGTTTATAATTCAAAGGCAGAAGCTAGGGGTGAGCAAAACCAAACCGAAATTAAAAAATCGAATCGAACTTATTGGTTCGGTTCAATTTTTGAAGTATTTTGGTTTGATTTGGTTTTTAAAATAGAAAATCGAATTAAATTTCGGTTTGGTTCGGTTTTTATTAAAAAAAATTTGGTTTGAACTGAACCGACCAAAATTTTATTATATATATATATTTTTAATTTATTTATGTAAATATTATATATATATACAATATATTATAGTATATATAATAATTTTAATATATATATATAATATATATTATTAATAAATATATATATATATAATTTATTATAATAAAAAGTTAGTTAAATCAAAAAATCCAACCCAACCCAACCATATAATATATTATATTATATATAATAATTTTAATATATATATATATAATATATTATTAATAAATATATACATAATATGTATAAAATATATATATATTTTTTATTATAATAAAGAAAAAAAGAAAAAAAACCAGTGAAACCGATAAATCGAATCGAACCGAACTGAATTTTTTTAGTTCGGTTCGGTTCGATTTTTACTATAAGTTCGGTTCGGTTTTAAAAAAATATAATTTTGGTTATTTCGGTTCGGTTTTGAATCGAACCGACCGAATGCTCACCCCTAGTATTCATACCTGTTATGTTGACTCCCCATTAGGTATAAATGGGTGTTTGCCCAAAAGCATAATAAGAATAATGAGGTGGTAAGATATAAAGCGAGACTAGTTGCTAGGGTTTTTCGCAGAGACCTGGTATTGACTATGAGAAAACTTGTTCTCATGTTATGAATATGATCACGTTTCGTTACTTGATTAATATGGCAGTCAAAGAAAGGCTTGATATGCGCCTTATGAAAATGATATTTACGTGAAAGTCCTAGAAGAACTAAAGATACCAGAATGAATCCTTACTGATAGAAGGATATATGAATAATACACTATGTTCATAAGTATTCATAAAAAGATCATAGAATGGTTATGTTATTATTACAATATATGTTAATCTAAATATCATTGGGACTCTTAACGAACTCAAAGAAGTATGTGCCTATTTGAAGAGTGAGTTTGAGATGAAAGATTTAGGGGAAACAAAAGTTTGTATCGACCTACATATCGTTAATTTATCTCAAGGAGTTCTAATACACTAGTTTATTTATGTGGAAAAGGTACTTAAGCAATATTGTGTAGAAAATCTTTTCCTTTAAGCGTACCAATAGGTGGTTCGCTCACTGGAAGTGAAAAAATATTTTTTTTAGACTTAAAAAAGATAACGAAGAGCTATTTGGTCCCGAAGTATTATATTTAATTACATCAGGCTTGATATTACATTTGCAATAAAGTTCCTAGCTAGGTATAGCTCTACACCAACCAATAGATAATGGAGTGGTGTAAAACACTTATTGCATTATCTTCAAGGGCTATTGCGTTATCTTGTGGGTGCTGGTTATTTATCTGATCTCTATAATGGTAGATCTCAGACTGGTTATGTGTTTACTTATACTGCAATTTCATGGAAGTCTGTAAAGCAAATTATGGTCCTGAAGTACCTCAAGAAAAGATACTTCCATTATACTATTTGAAATTAATGCAATCTGTATTGCACAAATTAGAGTGGATATATCAGGGGTAACCAAACTAAATATATTTCACCCAAATTCTTTTACATGCATATGAGCTCCAGAAGAGCAGTGAAATAGATATTCACCAAATTCGCTTGAATAACAACCTAGCATACTTATTTACTAAGTCCTTACCTAATGTGATATTTGAACGACATTGTTTTCATTGATTGATATGAAATAGATTGGTATGTGCTATGTTAAAATGTTGTACTCATAAGGGGGAGCGAATTAGTATAAGATTGTACTCTTTTTCCTTAGTCAAGTTTTTATCCCACAGGGTTTTCTTGGCCTAAGATTTTAATGAGATAATATATGTAATGACAGAATAGCACATGAATTGTACTCTTTTCCTTAGTTATATTTTTTCCTACTGGGTTTTTCTTAACAAGGTTTTTAACGAGGCATATTCATGGCGCAAGTAATATCCTAGAGGGATTATAAATAAATTATTATATGTGGATATTACTTAAACATACTTGAGTACATAATTTAGAGAGATTATAATACATGATTATTTCAGTAATATTATATACACCAAAATCTAAATGTTCAACAAATTCAATCAAAGGATAACTAGGTAGATTTATTCACAAAGGCATTACCAACCACAATATTTGAGAAGTTGGTGCACGGCATTGGAATGTAGCAATAAAGAAATCTCAAGTGATATTAATTTAAGGGGGAGAAATATGCATTGTATTCTTTTTCTTGACCAGGATTTTTCCCACTGGGTTTTTCTTAGCATGGTTTTTAATGAGGCAGGTTTTATTGCATATTATACACCATTATAATGTACTCTTTTTCCTTTATTAGGATTTTTTTCCCACTGGGTTTTTTCTTAGTAAGGTTTAGAAGATATTTGTGCAATGGACATCCAAGGGAGAGTGTTATAAATATTATAATTAAATGGATGTCCATTTGTATTCTAAACTTTTACCCTTTTACCTCCCTTCATAATACTTGTAACATATGAACTTTGAAATTCTTGTAAGCCTATAAGTAGAGGCATTTTATGATACATTTTACAATAAGAAAGAAAAGAAGCTTCTCCTATTTCTCTCATCTCATAAGTTTCTTCTATTCCTCTTGCTATTATTTTCTTTAGTTATATATATATATATATATATATATATATATATATATATATATGCAATTAATACCATTAAATAATCCCAGCAACGATGCACCAATTTTTGTACTTTTTCAAAAATCTAATATATTCCAATAAATATATGAAAAGTATCATCTGCATCGAATGTTTGATTCTCAAATTCCTTCTCATTTTCTCGTGAACCAAACATCCTATAAGCCCATCAAGATTAGATCAACCAAAAAAAAAAAAAAAAAACCAAACAAAGCAATGAAAATGATATGAAAACAAATGGGTATGAAACAAATTAATTTTCTAGGTCTTATTACAAATTAAACAAATCAAATTTACAAATTAATCAATCGAATCAATACCCAATTCACAATTTCGTTGTTTCATACAGATCTAAATTAATAAAAATAAAATTTCAACTCTCCATTCTTTACAGGTGCTCCTATTGTCTCCTAATTTGTTTTTGGTTTAGTGGAGGAGGGGTGAGTGGAAAAATTATTTTTGCATTTAAAAATTATTTAAACTAAGTGATGGTTGAATTTTTGTTCCCTTGAGTCTTGAGTTTGAAATTTGAAAAGTTGTTGTGGCATGGTTGTTGTATCAATGGCTCTTAACTCTTGCATATCAATGTTCTCAAGACCAATTGAAAACCATTGAAATAAGGCCCGACCTGGAGATCTCTAATTTCATGATTGTTTTTAGATTTTCACTTTAAGCTTTGGTGGTTGATACATCTAAAAAGTGACCTGCCTGTCAGCTGCTTAAACTAGCAGGACACGTGCCCATAGGGGGGTCCCCATTATCCCCTATATAAAGGTAACGTTCATATCACTTTCATAAGATAAGATTCATTACATTCTCTCACTACTCTCTCTGACTAGACCGTCGGAGCCTCCTCGCCAGGACAACCTTGGGGAGCTCCTGACCTCTCTCTTTCTTACTTGCAGGTCATACCCTCTACTAGATCATGCATCTACACTATTAGATAAGATCTATTCTTATCAGAATGACGCCGTTTGTGGGAACCGGCACAGAAAATTCGTGTTCCTAGCTCAATAATTTCACCAGATTCCACATTTTCGATCATTTTAATTTTATCTGGTCATCACCAAAATTGATCCAACCACTTTGGATTCATCAATCATAAAAAATGATCAGCAGAAGATCAAAAAAAAAAAAGTGGCAAAATTGCGAGGAGAGAGAAAACTTGGCTGCCTCTCCGATTTGCTCAGTTCTGGTAAGAGGTGGCTGACACCACCCCTCCCATCTTGAAGCCCAGCTGACGGCGACTTTAGGGGAGGCGAAATCGGGGCAAATGGCCACCGGAGCAGCCCACAACCGCCGAGAGAAGATTTCCGACACCGCCACCTTCCGAGCCATTTTTCGGCCAAACCACGGCTCCTCTGGTGGCGATTTCTACATGGTTGTGATCCTCGTGACTCCAGCTTCATTTTAGTACCAATTAGGTTGCCGATCTGTCGCCAGAGAAGGAGATCCAAAAATCCTCCACCAAAACTTTTGAGGGCTTTTTCGGCCAAACGGTGAAGATTTACAGAGAGTGGCTTACAGATTTGGAATCTTGGCATCGAGACGAATCCAGTGGTACCTGCCTTGTCTCCAGCCGATGCTCCGGCCACGCACCAGCGATGCCCGAAAATCCAAAATTTCGCATTTTTCGCATACAACGCGGATCTGAAGCCTGTTCATCGAAATTCTAACCCGAATGCTCATTCGAACACTGTAAATCAATTAGCCGGACTGCGAAAAAGCTACTTTTTGGTTCAGAATGCATCTCTATGGATCCGAAAATTTTTTCAAAGAATCTCTGAGGTTGATCGCGCCATTACAGATATGTTTTCCATATTTTTCATGCTTTACATTTAATTTCGCAATATCAATTGCTTGAATAAAATGCAGATATGCATATTTTAGCATGAATAAATTATCTTATATGATCATACAACATAAAATGCTATATCATATCTGAAAATGACATTCATCATTAATTACGCATATCAGATGCCATTTTCACGCAATTTATTGCTTAAAAATCGAAATTTATATAGAAAGCATGCTATTTTCCTAAAATGGATTCCAAGCAAATCCATTCTTTTTGCGGGGGAGTAAGTCCCTCCAAATCAGAATAACTTTTCATTACAGAGTTAAAAATATTAAATATTGTCATTGTTACTGACAAATTGCCAAATAAGGCAGAAGTTTGTTATATGTTGTTTACAGACATTCAGAGATGTCTTTGGATGACAAGATCAATCCGCAAACAACATGTAACAAAAGTCATTTGCTAAAGCAAGACAACAAAGCCCTTGTCAAGGCAAGGCCAAAGCCCTCGTCAAGGCAAGGCCAAAGACCTCATCAAGATGAGGTATTATCTTTATTAAGGTGAAAAAAAAGCACTTGTCAAGGCAAGGCCAAAGCCCTCGTCAAGGCGAGGCCAAAGACCTCATCAAGGTGAGGTATTATCTTCATCAAGGTGAAGCAAAAGCCCTGGCTAAGGTAAGGCCAAAGCCCTTGTCAAGGCGAGGCCAAAGACCTCATCAAGGTGAGGTAATATCTTCGTCAAGGCGAAAAAAAAGCCCTTGTTAAGGTAAGGCCAAAGACCTCATTAAGGTGAGGCAATATATTCGTCAAGGCGAAGAAAGGCAAGGCCAAAGCCCTCGTCAAGGCAAGGCCAAAGACCTCATCAAGGTGAGGCACCTCATCAAAGTGAGGTATTATCAAAGCCCTTGTCAAGGCAAGGCCAAAGCCCTTACCAAGGTAAGGCACTTAAGACCTCCAAGCGAGGCATTTTATTATTCTAAGACCTTATTTGGCGAGGCATATTACGAAGGCCTCCAAGTGAGGTAAAATGCTTCAGCTCTCCAAGTGAGACAAAAGAAACAACAAGTTGTTCCTTCTTCAAAGAGGGGAAATGAAGTAGCTAATGAAGTCTACAAAATAACAGACATAAAAGCAAAACTCAGCCCTCTACAGAAGCTACTTAACTACAGAAGCTATACAAGACCTCCCTCTAGGCGAGGCACACCGTATCGAGCTCCTCAGCTCGTATCTCTATTTAGGCACTCAGCTGCCTCTATATCAGATCGAGCTCCTCAGCTCGCATCTCCATTTCTGGCACCAAGTTGCCTCCATATCGAGCTCTTCAGCTCACCTCATTATCCAGGCACACAGTTGCCTCCAAATTGAGCTCTTCAGCTCGCATCTATATCTAGGCAAATAGTTGCCTCCATATCGGGATCCTCAGGTCGCATATCTATTTAGGCACTCTGCTGCCTTCATATTGAGCTCCTCAGCTCTCATCTCCATTCAGGCACTTAGTTGCCTCCAAATCGAGCTCCTCAGCTCTCATATTCAGGCACCTCGCTGCCTCCATATCGAGCTCCTCAGCTCACCTCTCTATCTAGGCACACAACTGCCTCTGAATCGAGCTCTTCATCTCGCATTATTATCCAGGCACATAACTGCCTCCGGATCGAGCTCTTCAGCTCGCATTATTATCCAAGCACACAGCTGCCATCGGATCGAGCTCCTCAGCTTGCATCTCTATTCAGGCACCCCGCTACCTCCATTTCAAGCTCCTCAGCTCGCCTCTCTATCCAGGCACACAGCTGCCTCCGGATCGAGCTCATCAGCTCGCATATCTATCCAGGCACACAGCTACCTCCGGATCGAGCTCCTCAGCTCGTATATCTATCCAAGCACACAGCTACCTTCAAACTGAGCTTTTCAGCTTATATCTCTATACAGGCACACAGCTGCCTCCAGATCGAGCTCTTCAGCTCGTATCACTATCCAAGCACCCAGCTGCCTCTATATCGAGCTTCTCAGCTCGCATCACTATTCAGGCACCCAGTTGCCTCCAGATCGAGCTCCTCAGCTTGCCTCTCTATTCAGGCACCCAGTTTCCTTCATATCGAGCTCCTCAGCTCGCCTCTCGATTTAGGCACCCAATTGCCTCCAAATCGAGCTCTTCAGCTCGCACCTTTCCTCATACACCTAAGCCCTTGTTAAGGTAAGGCCAAAGCCCTCCCATGAGCGAGGCAAATTATTATAAGTCCTCCTATGAGAGAGGCATATTTTATCTCTAAGTCCTCCCACGAGAGAGGCCCATCATTATTATATATAAGTCCTCCACCGATGAGGCATATTATCTAAAGTCCTCCATCAGCGAGGCAGGTTTTCTTGAAGACCTCGAACGGTGAGGTGAATTTCTAAGTCCTCCCACGAGAGAGGCATATCATCTAAAGTCCTCCATCAGCGAGGCAAGTTTTCTTGAAGACCTCCAAGTGGGGTAGATTATCTATAAGTCCTCCCACGAGTGAGGCAAGATATCTAAGTCCTCCAGTAAGTGAGGCACCTTATTATTTGAAGACCTCTACCAAGAAGTAGGGGGCTTCACATATTATAAAGTCCTCGATAAGTCGAAGCAGATTATTATATAAGACCTCCTGGTGAGTCAGACTTTTCAGTCCTCAACAGTTGAGGGACATTATTATATAAGACCTCCTGGTGAGTCAGACTTTTCAGTCCTCAACAGTTGAGGCAGATTATTACATAAGTCCTCTAAGAGAGGCAAATATTTAAAGCCCTCTACGTGAGGCATATGATTATTTAAGCCCTCGAGTGATGAGGCATATTATCTAAAGCTCTCATCCGATGAGGTACATTATTATAAAGCCCTTGATTAATGAGGCAAGATATCCGAAGACCTCTCTCAGGAAGTGGGGGGCTTCGCGAGTTTACAATGTCCTCCTCTATCAGTGAGGCAAATTCTTTAAAACCTCCCAGTGAGGTATAATTTTATCTAAGACCTTCCTCAAGAAGGCACAATCAAACGAAGATTTGAAGCTATTAGGAATCTGTAAATCCACATTATAATGTGGTAGCGAAGACTATAAGTCCATATATAGTGGCAACGAAGACCTGAAGACCATCGAAGACCATAAGACCACACTAAAATGTGGCAACCATATTGGCTCCAGATCGAGCTCTTTAGCTCGCATCATCATTAAGGCACCCTGTTGCCTTCAGATCGAGTTCTTTAGCTCGTATCATCATTCAGGCACCCTACTGCCTTCAAATCAAGCTTTTCAGCTCGCATCATCATTCAGGCACCCTGTTGCATTCAGATCGAGCTTTTCAGCTTGTATCATCATTCAGGCACCCTATTGCCTTTAGATCGAGCTCCTCAGCTCGCATCATCATTCAGGCACCCAGTTGCCTTCAGATCGAGCTCCTCAGCTTGCATCATCATTCAGGCACCCTGCTGTCTTAAGATCGAGCTCTTCAGCTCGTATCATCATTCAGGCACCCTGGTGCCTTAAGATCGAGCTCTTCAGCTTGCAACATCATTCAGGCACCCTGCTACTTTAAGATCGAGCTCTTCAGCTTGCATCATCATTCAGGCACCCTGCTGCCTTTAGACCGAGCTCCCTAGCTAGCATCATCATACGAGCATCCGACTGCCTTAACACCGAGCTCATGCGCTTGCCTCTTCATTCAAGCACCTAGCAGCTTCATGTCAAGCTCATCGGATGCAATCAAAATGGCAACAACAGAGATGAATCACAAGTAATGAAAAGATGTATCTACTCCCTTCACTCGCTCTTCAAAAGTCTCGATCAGACTCGGGAGTGGGGGGCTTCTGATACGTCCAAAAAGTAACCTGCTTGTCAGCTGCTTAAGCTAGCAAGACACGTGCCCGTAGAGGGGTCCCAATTCTCCTATATATAAAGGTAACGTTCATATCACTTTCATAAGATAAGATTCATTACATTCTCTTATTACTCTCTCTGACTAGACCGTCAGAGCCTCCTCGCCGGGACAGCTCCCGGGGAACTCCTGAACTCTCTCTTTCTTGCTTGCAGGTCATACCCTCTACTAGATCCCTCATCTACACAATCATATAAGATTTATTCTTATCAGTGGTTGAGACAACAATATGACTTTAAATGGCGTCAAACAATAGTGAAAGATTAAAGAGAATCTTGTGAACCCTCAATTTTTACATCCTTAAAATGCTGCTTCAACTTGACACCTGCTAAATTTTGTGCGCTATGCAGAGCCAGTACGGCGGTCCAGCTAACCGGTTAGCGGGTAGGGGTCAAGGGGACAGCGCCCCCTCGAAAAAATAGATTTTCAAGTATAATATTACAAGGAGACTGACACTTTTTTGATCCTGACCATACTTTCTGTACCAGACAACACTTTCCCAAAACTGACTGTCAAAATATCCGATAATTAATTTTGGATCTGCCGCCACTAATCGGTAATTTTTTGGACTTCAGAATACTATAGAAACTGATCCGGAAGTCTCGAAAATTGACTCGAAAATCTAGAAAACTGACCCGAGGACCCCGCTGCCGCACTGCCACACGGCGTCCGTGATCAAGCCTCGCGGCCGGAGCGAAGTGCAGTGGCGGACTCTCCAAAGCGCCCGTGGCAGCCGTGGATGCTTTCGCACGTCCGCACTAGCGCACTGACGTGTGTCAGTACGACGCTGACTGGCCGCCCAGTGAGCTGGCAGAGCCGCCAGCCTCTCCGGCGGATTAGCCAGACTCGCCAGCGGATCCGCCAGACAGTTTCTAACACCATCGGTGATTTTCTATCACGGACGCGCCTGGTTCTAACGCGCGTCCGAGAGCGCGTCTCTCGGCTGACTCCCTTTTTCGCCAAATTACCCTTTTACCCCTCCCTTTTTCCACTTTTTAGGCCCTTTTTGGTCTTTTCCATCCCACATCTGCTCCTATAAATACCCCCCTCCATTCCCTTTCAAAACACACCTAGAGCATTTTGTTGATGGCTATACATTTGCTCTTTTCTCTTTCTCTTTCTAATTAATTTTCTCACACTTATTTTTAGTCATCATCCTAATTAATTAAAATTAATTAATTAAATTCTTTTTAATTAATTAATCTTCAACTCAATTTGATTAATTAATCCTTTTAATTAATTAAAAATTGGGTAATTAAGCCACCAAATCATGAAATTAATTTCCTCCGAAATTAATTTAAATTCATCATCCAAAACTGATAAAACAAAATTTCGGTCTGAAAAATCACTTCGCCCACTCAAAATCTCCTAAAGAGAAGGTACATTATCTTCTCTAACCAACCCCAAAATCACCCAAAATCAAATCAAATCAATCTGACTAATCCCTGAACCCCTCCACCTCACAGTGGAACGAACTACGTGGGTTTTTATCCCCATTCAGTGGGGTACGTAGGCAAGTTTGGAATCTAAATCCAAATCCCAATCAATCCCCTCCCCCTTTTATTTTTCCATTGTACATTGTAAATTTTAATTAATAGTATTAGTTAAATTAATTATTTTGGAGTAAAGGAGCGATTTTGTGATTTCCTTAATACTCATAAGGGTTAGAGGAAATACTCTCCTTTACTTATGAATGTTTAAATACTTGCTCTTTATTTTCTCATATATTCCATAAATATGCCATGATCATGCATTTTATAATCGTCATTAATTACTTGTCATCCATGAAATCAAATTTTAAAATCAAATCAAATTTAAAAGTTAAATTGAGATTATTTTTAAACTAAAAATCTAGTCCCCAAGCTTAACCTGATTCGAGAATTAGTGACTTTATCCTTGGGTAAATTAATCAAAGATTAATAAAATTGGAGTCAAATTGTATTTTTCCTTAATTTTCCATGTAAATAAATTAGGGTGGTGACTCCCGAATCCTTTTCAAAAATCAAATCAATTTTTGGAGGCGATAACCACTTCCAATTGTGAGCACCGAAACTCGTACCTTAACTTCCCTTAAAAATCGCTTAACCTTTCCTAAAGGCACATCATTTTTTTTCGAGTGAGGGGAGGGGCATTCGAGTGAGGCCTCACAGTTGGCGACTCCACTAGGGACTAGTTGCCACCCTTTTCCATAAAAGGAAAGCAAATAAGAGGATTACTATTTGGTTAAGAATTTTTTCCAAAATAATCTCAATTTGACATTTGAGTTTAATTTGATTTTCATGCATCACTTTGCATAATAAAGGCTCCTTGCCTAAACCTAGATTTAGGAAAACTTTTGGATAGTGAGTAGCATTAGCTCAACAACTCTCTTTGAGTATGTTGGGAGATAGCGAAAGCATTCCACCCCGCGACGAATCCCCGATCATTTCGATGGTGTAACAAGCAATCAGTACTGTTGGACCCACGCGAGTCTCTTTGACTCATATGTGGTTAGGTATATCGATGCTCTAGTGGGACGGAGACCCTTAAACCAAGCTACCCTTCACCCTTATGCATATAGTTGCCTTAGCCTCTGATTTAAGTTTCCGTGAACCATAATAAGTAGCTTGTGCATAAACCATGAAACTCTTTTGGCATGCATCACGACATAACCATGCATACAAACCTCGCATCTAGGTTTTGCCTTGAACCAAGTCTTATCACCCTGTAAATCAAAATCGGTGATTCATCACCCAAAAAAAAAAAAACACACTCAACCAATAAACCCGGTGAAGGGAATCATTTTCCTGATATACCATTGCATCTGTATATCCTTTTTCCAGTGT
Organism: Vernicia montana; assembly: GCA_949750685.1. Classification (NCBI taxonomy): domain Eukaryota; kingdom Viridiplantae; phylum Streptophyta; class Magnoliopsida; order Malpighiales; family Euphorbiaceae; genus Vernicia; species Vernicia montana. The sequence goes on from CATKHJ010326298.1 coordinate 53,953, forward strand.
AAATTCTTACCCTTCCTTTTTCCTTTTCTTTTGAAGGTACCGATGGCTAACCCAATCAATATGGATACCATGAACGTCCTCCTCACCAACCTCCTCAAAAAGCAAGAGGAGAATTTTCAAGCCAGCCTCAACTTTGCCCTCAGTACTCAATAAGCCAATTTCAGCAAAGCTTTAGCCGCCCAACAAACCAATTTCAACCGAGCTCTAACTGCTCAACAAACCAGCTTCAACAATGCATTGGCCCATCTCACTAAAGCCCTAAGCTCTAAAAAGCAGACCATGAACCAGATCAATTCGAATCTAATGGTTTCTAATCCTTTGACCACACCTTGTGCTAAACTGACCAACATCACATCCCCCCATTTTGCTAATCAAACCAAGTCAAATCCAATTAATTCAAGTTCCGCTGCACTCCATCTTGATCAGACCAACACCGTAGCTCCTCCTATGATCAATCGGCCCGACACCTTCCTTTTCTCGACCAACACCACATTTGGTCCCAGTGCTGCAACCATGTTAACTCCTATCATTGGCCTTACCCATGATAGAGAGGTGTCCAAAAATGCCACACAACTAATCCCAATCATTCACGCCGACCCAACCCCTGTTATTGATCTGACCAATAATGGAAAAGCTCCCTAAAGTTTCATGCCGCCAAATACCAAAGTTGACCTTCCTCCTTCCTTGAATCCTTTTCAAGGAATAGGAACCTCTACCCAGCAAAACATCAAAAGGCCCATTGAACTACCCTTGAAGCGCAACACCACTGTGCTTCAGTAAGCTCACACAGTGGGGTAAAGATGCAAGAATAACCCTTGTGCTTCCACTTTTATTATCTCCACCAAACAGAAAGGTAGAGAGGCAGCTACCATCACCAACTAACAACCTTATAAATCAGAGAGAAGGAAGTTCACTGATTTAGATATTCCCTTGAGCACAGTTTACAAGATGGCCCTTGAAGCCGACATGGTTAGGCCTCTGGAACCGAAAGCACCCCTTAGCCATCCATCAAGAAACTACAAGCCTAATGAGTACTGCGAGTACCACCAAGGAGCTGGGCACGAAACTGACATGTGCAAGAGCTTAAAGCATCGAATCTAAGATCTCATTGACAATGGAGATATCCTCCCTCCAAAACCCATCCCAATATGCCTATCAAACTTAGGGACATTATCAATTCCCTTAAAAGCGAACCTACCCAGTGACTAGCACTTTGAGGAGAACATTGGCCTAGCTGACATGCCCTTGTTCGAGCCCAACAATCAAGTTGAGTCCAGTCAATCCTGAGTCTGAGTTCGAGTTTGTCAAGTCTTGTGCTTCTTTCTTTTCTTTTGAGTCAAAGTTAGAGTCAGACTTTGTCGAGTCATGTTTCTCTCTTTTTGGGTCTGTAATTGACCAAAGTCAGAATCTACTAAGTCTAGCTTTCCTTTTGAGCCTGTTTTAAAATTTTGATACTACTTTTAATGAAAAAGTTTGAATTTTATCTTTCATCGTATATCTCATGTGCCTTCTTTTTGAATCTAGTCTAAATGATATAAAAAAAAGAATAATAAATAAATAAAAATGAAAAGGCAAAGAATCAATTATTGGCAGAGAGGAAAAATCCAAAATCACATACATTGCATCTGCATATCATGATACACAGGCATTAATTGAAAAAGTTCGTCAGTTCATAGACTATTTTGCATGGGAACCCAAGGATATGGTGGGGGTAGATCCAAGCATCGCGGTTCACAAGATCCTGACTTACAAAAACATGAAGCCTGTTAAGCAGAAGCTATACAGGATGAAGGTAGAATGGTCTTTGAAGATCAAAGAAGAGGTAACCAAGCTATTAGACAATCAGTTCATCGAACCGATCACTTACCCTTCATGGTTAGCCAACATAGTGCCTATCCCCAAGAAAGACGAAAATGTCCGCGAATATGTTGACTACAGGGATCTCAACAAGGCTTGAGCAAAAGATGACTTTTCTTTGCCTTACATTGACCGTATGACAGATGCATCAATGGTCTCCTTGACCGACCGTTTGACTGAAGAAGAAGCCCAACAGATCATGGAATGGGTCCATGGCGGGGAAAAGGGCCCGCACGTGAACGACATCACTTTGGCTCAAAAAATAATGAATCTGGGTTATTTCTGGCTGACCATGAATGAGGACTGTGCGAAGTATATGCAAAAATGTCATAAGTGTCAAATATTCGCCAAACTACAGCATCGGCCTCTTGTGCCACTGAATCCTATAGCTACACCATAGCCTTTTGCCACTTGGGGCATAGATGTCATCGGAAGAATCTCCCCGAAGTTCTCTAGTGGTTATGAATACATTCTGATAGTTGTAGGCTACTTCATAAAATTGATTGAAGTAGCGCCATATCATGTCTTAAACTCTAAGAAGGTGGCTTATTTCATCCGAACCAATATCCTTTATCGGTTCGGAACCCCCTTCGAGATAATCACTAATAATGGTTCCAACTTTCAGAAAGAAGTAGCCCGACTGCTCTAAAAAGAAGGAATGCAGCATCACCGCTCCTCTCCCTACTGGCCATAGACTAATGGAGCAGCTGAGGCTACTAACAAGACCCTCAAGACCATTCTGCAGAAGACCATTGTGAAACACAGAGACTGGCATGAGCATCTACCTGCCTCATTATACAGAACCACTGTCCACACTCCTACGGGGGCAACCTCATATGCCTTGGTCTAGAAAATGGAGGTTGCCCTCCCCATTAAAATGCAAATCCGCTTTGCTAGGGTGATGAGAGAAAGCCAGATAAGCAAAGCAGAGCAGATTAAAGGCTATCATGACCAGTTGAATGCCATCAATGGGAAGAGAATGGATGTAATTTATAGAATTCAGGGTTATCAACAGAAGCTAGCCAGACACTTCAATAAAAGGTGAAAGATAGAGATTTGCAAGAAGGGAATCTTATCCTGAAAAGTCATCCGAGCTCCTTGCTCACCCAAAAGGAAAGTTTAGACCAAACTGGGCTGGGCTTTACGTACTCAAGAAGATCCTATCTAGCGTAGGCTCCATCCTCATGGATGTGGACGAAAACCAGTTCTCTAATCCTTGCAATCTGGACTAACTAAAGAGATACTTTATCTGAAAGTAATGTCTGCATTTAGTTTCTCTATTTTCAAATGCATCTGTAATCAAAACTACGTGGACCTGATTCTCCCTAAAAGAAAATGACAGAAATGATGTAAGGGATACGTAGGCAGCCCGACTCGGGTGCGGTCCAAATCATAGTAGAAGACTTTTTTGCTTCTCATAACAAAACATCTCATTCTCATTTCCTCTATGCCTAAATGCATCACTCACTTGGTTTTTTTCCCAAAAAAAAAAAAAGTGCTCTCTAAGCTGAAAACCTGAAAGGGCAGCTTAG
>CATKHJ010326407.1:0-13487 GCA_949750685.1 Vernicia montana
AAAGTAAACCAAAATAGGGGATACTTTCTCTAACCCTTATGGGATTCTAGGAAAGCAACACATTCCCCAAAATTAAATCCAAATAACAAAATAAATTAAAGAAGGAATCCAAATTACAAAAAGCAATTAAAGAAGGAAATGAAAGAAAGCACAAAATACACAAAAGAAAGTGGAACAGAGAGAAAGTCTGTTTTAATTGGATTTGATGCTATCAGACAAGCATGCGTACGTATCCCTTCGAATGGGAATCAAAATCCACGTAGTTCGCCTTCTTGCGAAGCGAAGTTTGTTTTAGTCTGAACCTTTTATTACGTTTCAGTTCATTGATTAAAGGTGAGTTGGTTGATTTTAATCAAACAAGATTGATTACCAAGTTGTTAATTAAGTCAGGTTTAATTAACAAACAAGAAGGGATCAGAACTAGTTAATTAATTCAGTTCTAATTAACATGTCTCTTAAAGTGATAACAAGAAAGGGATTAAAGAAATGGGAATCATATAAAGAAATGGGAAGCAATAACTATAATAAAAGAATTAAAAGAAAGGGGAATAAAGAAAAGGGAAAATGCAAAAGCAAATAAAGCAAATAAAAAGAAACTAAGCTAAAAAGAAAACAAAGGCAAACAAAGCAACAGAGAAGCAGAACAAAACTTCAAAACAAATAAATAAATGAAAAAGGAAGAAAATAAATACCTTTTGAAGATGAGGCTTGGGGACGTATGGACGAAGCGGGCGACCGGATCGCTATTCCACCTTGACTTGACTTGGCGAAACCAAAGCCTTCTACTGGCTACTAGGACGGCGTCTTTTAGGACTCCCTCGAACTAGCTTAAGAGAACCCACAAATAACCACCCAAAAGAAAACTTTGAACTAAAAGGCAGTTCTTTTTGAACCAAGCCTTTGAAAATGCTAGCTTTTAACCAATTAGGTTTGATTTTAGCTAGTCAAGTGTATTGAATTATGTAGAAATGAGTTGGGGGAGGGTATTTTATATAGGAATAGAAGCTAGGGAAGATTTTTAGGTTTTCCAATATGGGATAACGAACCAGAAGCGTCGAAACCGCACACGGGCTTCTTGGGACTGCACACAGGCTATTCTGGACCGCACAGGGCAAGAGGGGACCGCACAGGGAGGAGGGGACCGCATAGGCCCATTTCAAGACCGCACAGGCCATGTACGGTCCCTGGGGGACCCTGTACGGTCCTCCAGGTCTAACGGGGCCGATTCATCCAATTTTCTGACCCTTTCTTGCCCGTTTCAACTTCCAAGACTTATTCTCATGTCCGAGGATTCAGACGGAGCAAAATTCAGGGTTCACATTATGCGATTACAAGTTTTAGATTATTATTTCCATATCATTTCCTTTTTCCAATGTAATAAGAGAAAGAAGCTCTCTTTCCAAGTTTTGATTAATAAAAGCATGTCAGTATTCTGTTATCTTTATTCCTATTTAGTATTTCAGAAAGAAAAAGTGGGTAAAATAGAGAAAAAAAGTTCACTAAGTTGAAAACATGAAAAGGTGGCCTAGGCAAATGTTAGAGCAAAGAAAATAAAAAAGAATCAAACCTAACTAAAGGACTACCATCTCAATTCTTTAGGTAAAAGTTAGAGGTATGGGAATATGAAACTTGGAAAAGAAAAGAAATGGTTTGACTTAATAGCTCGAACTAAAGATAAAGCAGCATCACAAGAACCATGTTTGATTTGAATGAAACTATGCATTAAATATTTCATACACCATACATCTTATACATTATGGACATATGAACTAATTCAGATCTTCTACAGTCATAACTCCAAGAAAGAAATATAGCAATGCTTCTTGGAAGCGACCTGGGGGTAGACTAGTGCATCGGACTCCACCTTGATCAAAATCAATTGCAGTTCTGGAGTTGGAAGTTTGTAGATAGAATCTGCTGGCTACAGAAGATACTCCATTTGGTGCCCCAATTCAGTTAAATCTAGAGGAAGAAGACCGAGTTTATACTCCCCCACCACCTGCTGAAACTGAGAATCTTGTTAGAATGGTAGATGAAATGGAAACAGCCATCAGACAAGTCCTTGATACCATTTTGGCCCCAATGATTAGAGAGCATCTCACTCAGGTTTTGCAGGAACATGTTCCTCCATATGCTAATCTAGGGAACTAGGCCCATGTTGCTGGGGCCGCTGCTAATGCTGCTGGAAATATTGATGGGCAGAAAGTTGATCCTCAGAACCACAGGGATAGGAATCAGAACATTGATGATGTGTTTCCTCATCTGGATGATTATCTCCAAAATAAGCAGAAGGAGTACTCGAAAGAAAATGATTAGCTGAAGAGTCAAATAAATCATATTAAGAAACTGTTGAAGGGTAATGGCTTTGACAAGATTAAAACCTTAAGTGCTTTAACTATAAATGGGGCTGACAAGTTGCTTAATTAGTTCAAGGTGTCAGATATGACCAAGTTCAAAGGGAATGGTGATCCCAACATCCATCTGAAGATGTATGCCACATTGATGAGCACGACTAGTGCTACTAAATAACAGATTCTACAACTCTTCTCGAATTCTTTGGATGAGGCCACAGTGAAATGGTACTATGACTTAGAAAAGAATAAGCAAGAAGACTGGAACTTGCTTTCAGAGAGTTTTATAGCTTAGTATGGCTACAATACTCTACTTAAGGTAACCCTCAAAGATTTGGAATCCACTAGGTAGAAGTTCGATGAGACTTTCTCGGAATATATTATGAGATAGATAGAAAAGGCTGCCAAGATGACAAATAGTCCTACTGAAAAGGAACAAGTCTGTTTGATAGTGAAAGGGTCTTCATCTGCTTTGTACAATAGGTTATCTGTGGTTCCTTTGAAAAATTTTGAAGAGTTGTATGATATAGGCCTACAGTTAGAAGAGGTGGATTATGGTAGATCCAAGACACAAGGCTACAAGCCAAAGAAACCAACTGTCTAGGTATCAAACTTCTGGTAGTAATGTGAAAGCCACTAATGTGAACATGGTTAAGGCTTCTTGCAAGTTCTCTTAGTTCAACCAACCTTTGTCGGCAGTTTTGGATAGGTTGATGAAGAAAAACATCTTGCAACCTTTAGATCCGAGGCCATTACCTAGTCCTCTGCTTCGAAACTTCAATGCTAATGCTTACTGTCACTTCCATCAATTGGCAGGTCATGATACAGAAAAATGTGGCAGGCTCCGCCATGAAATTCAAGATCTCATTAAGAATAAGACAATTCCTGATCTAGAGCTAATTCGCTCCCAAATCACCAGAATACACCTGTACCTCAAACTTATTTGATCAGTTTAGGTATGATTGAAAAACAGGTCCTTGCTTGTTTTACTCCAATAGAAGAGAGTTATGAGGAGAAAAAGCTAAGAGAAAAGAAAGAAAGTGAGTGGGACAAACACTATAGGCGTGAGATGAGTGAAAAGAAGGAAGAGTTGTACCAAGTTCTCACCATCAATATTTGGATGATGAGAAGGAAGTTCAGCACTCTGGTTTCTACGAGGAATTTAAGGTAGGAAGTGAGGAAAAAGAGCAAAAAGCTGAGAGAGTCAACAACTTGACTAGGAGTGGTAGAGTGTATCAACCTCCGATTAAAAAAAAGGTTGAGAAAAGGGGAGAGAATGAAAAGGAGAGTGAAAAAAATAAAGAGGGAGATGAAAGTGATCCTCTTTTAAAGCATTAAGGAGGACTCCTGTTAGTTTGAGCATCTAGGAGCTGTTGATGACTTCTAAGAGACATAGAGAGGCTCTGGTTAAAGCTCTGGCTGACATGCCTGTTACTGCTACCATTACACCAGAAGGTTTAGTTGGATTGATCGGAGTTAAGATTCTTGCAATAAGCGTTACTAATGATGAACTGCCCGTTGAAGGGAAGGACCATACTAAACCTTTAATTATTAGGGTAGAGGTCAAAGATATGAAATAGCTTAAGGTATGGTAGATGATGGGTCTGCCATCAATGTTTGCCCCTTGAGAGTTTTAACAAAGTTGGGGATGACCACCAAAGACTTAATGGCTTCCGACTCCATGATACAAGCTTATGAAAATTCAAAGAGAATAGTTGAAGGAACTTTCAAAATTGTGGTCAAGGTGGGAGATATTGAATCTGTGGTTGAGTTCACTGTGCTGGATATCCCTCTTACTTTTGCATTGTTGTTAGGACATCCTTGGTTTCATCCATTAGGTGGAGTGCCCTCCAGTCTTCACTAGAAGATTAAGTTTCCATTTAAGGATGGGATTAAGACTGTTTGTACTGCAAGTGATGAGATTGTGGCTTTGCTAAGGTTAGATACAGATAAGGGACCCCCAATGACAGGTTTCCAAGTATGTGGGATCTTTGAGGATTGGATGGATCCTAAAGTGGCTGGGATCATGCAAACCTATAATTTCTTTCCTGGTATGGGTTTGGGCAAGAACAATCAAGGCATTCTCGAGGCTATTGATTTCAAAGGCCAGACTACTAGGCATGGTTTGGGATATAATGCTGAAAATCCTCCTATGGATACTTTGGGCCGACTGGATATGAATGGCAGGTTTGTCCAGGAAATGGAATCTCATCCTTTCTATGGATTCCCCGAACCTGTGCTGGTTAATGGCAAGAAGTTGCCTGGATTTAAGATATTTGCTGACGTGATGCATGTGTTGAACCTCAAGAGTTTGGGGGCAGGCCAAGTGGAAAAAGCTACTGCAAAGATCGATTTGGAAGACCTAGTTGAAAGTGTCAAGGGGTTGTTTTAGAGCAAGAAGCTGAAAGCTGAAGATGAAGACCAAGAGTATATGGATTTTATTGTTTCAGATGTAATGAATGATGCTTCTGTCATCGAGAACTTTGATTTTGTTTCTTATGATGAAATAAAGTTTAATTTTTCTTACTTGTTTCATGTTTTTTCTTATGGTAGCATTCATAAATTAGATTCATATATGTACATTTATGATATCAATGCATTAAATTTACATGAATTTAATTTAAGAACATATGAGGATCCAAAGTTGCTACAATTGGGCCTTAATGTTACGGATGGATTTTGGGAGGGAATGAGAAACCTGCTCAGATGAAAACAGGAAGACTTTTCCTAGAGCTACGCAGACATGCCTAGAATAGACAAAATGATAGTAGAGCATACAATCCCTTTATATCTGGATGCCAAGCTAGTCAAGCAGAAGCTACAGTGCTTGAGACTAGAATGGACAGATCCCATAAAAGATGAGGTAAAGAAACAGGTGGACGTGGGTTTCCTTGAAGTAGTGGACTATCCAGAATGGTTAGCCAACATAGTCCATGTGCCAAAGAATGATGGCAGAGTCAGAATGTGTGTAGATTTTTGGGATCTGAGCAAGTCATCTCCAAAGGATGACTTTCCTTTGGCTCACATTGATGTCTTGGTAAACAATGTGGCAATGAGAAAGTGGTACTTGATTTGCGATGGGTTTGTTGGATACAACCAGGTTCTGATGGCTATCATAGATAAAGCTAAGACATCCTTTGTTACTCAATGGGGTACTTTCTGTTATAGAGTTATACCATTTGGATTGAAGAATGATAAGGCCAATTATCAGCATATGGCAATTACTATATTTCATAATATGACCCACAAAGAGCTAGAGGTGTACAGTGACGATATGATCATCATATTTGAAATCGAAAAAGAGCACGTTATTGCATTAGAGAAGTTCCTGGATCAGATCATCCAGTATAAGCTTAGGCTGAATCCTAAGAAATGCATATTCGGGGTTAACTCTGGTAAGGTTCTGGGTTTTGTCGTGGGACCAAAAGGAATTGAGATTGATCCGGAAAAAATCAAGGCTATTCAAGAGATGCCTCCACTAAAGACAAAGAAGGAAATAAGAGTTTTCTTAGGACAAATTCAATACATTAGCAGGTTTATAGCCAAGTTGTCTACATTTTGTGAACCTATTTTCAAGCTTCTACAGAAGAACTAGCCGATAAAGTGGAATGATCAGTGTTAGGTAGCTTTTAACCAAAAAAGGAATATTTGATGAGCCCACCGATACTCAGACCTCCCCAACCGAACACTTATTTGATTTTATACTTAACAGTGGAGGAGTTAGCCATACGGGCCATGTTTGCTGAAGCAGATCTTATGGGGATTGAATTCGCCATCTACTACTTGAGTAAGCGAAATATTTTCCACCTGGAAAGACTGCTAAACTGATGAATGACATCACTAGCTTCACTCAGTTTGATGGAGAGACTCTCTATGAAGCTTGGAAAAGGTTTAAGGATTTGCAATGGAAGTGTCTCCATCATGGTACCCCTGATTGGTTGATAGTACAGACCTTTTATAATTGCCTCACTACTCAGATGAGAAGTACTATTGACGTAGCTGTTGGAGGAGCCCTTATGAACAAGAATGCTTGGCATACGAAGAGAAGTACAATACAGTTGAAAAGGCTTGTATAGCAGTGGTTTGGGCTACGAAGAAGCTGCAACATTGCTTCCAGTCCTTCAAGGTAACTGTTGGTCACGGATGGATCCGATGAGGTACTTGTACATCATTCTTGCCTTAATTGGAAAGTTATCGTGGTGGTTGATTCTGTTGTTAGAGTTTGACATCGAATATGTCGCCAAGAAAACCATAAAAGGTAGGGTAGTAGTGGATTTCCTAGCTCAGCAATCGATCAGAGATGACAAACCTTGGGATTTAGAATTCCTTGATGAGCATTTGGTTATGATTGAGAAGCATACCTGGACACTTTACATTAATGGTGCAGCCAACAAGAGTGGGGTTGGAGCAGGTGTGGTCTTACAATCACTAGTGGGGGAGCAAATTCCTTTAGTTAAAAAGCTCGACTTTTCAGTTACAAATAACATGGCAGAGTATGAAGCTTGTTTATTTGGTATGGAATCTTTAGCAGCACTGGGGGCAAAAGAGATAGAAATAGTCGGAGACTCCAAACTGGTAATCAAACATGCTAAGGGCCACTAGGAAGTAAGTGAGGAAAAGCTCATGCCTTGTGTAGACTACCTAAGGATTTTCCTCCATCATTTCTCAAAGGTGAGCTTCCATCATGTGAACATATCATAGAACAAGCTAGTAGATGCTCTAGCTAGTCTGGTTTCAGTATGGGATTCTTTAGAAAAGTACTCTCTCTAGCCTTTTCTAATCACAAGGACATGAATCCCTTGTTACTCAGGTGAGTGGATCTTTGAGTTGATCCAAGACAGACGTCCATGGTTTTATGATCTAGAGAGGTATATGGAACATAGGGAATATCCTGTTAAGGAGACCAAACAAGATAGATCAACTATCAGGAGGTTAACTTTGCAATTTGTCGTGTTCAAAAGGTAGTTGTAAAAAAAATGCCTGATGGGATTCTTTCGAGATGTGTAACTGAGAATGAGGCTAAAGCCATTATGGAAGAGATTCATGTTGGGGTCTGTGGCATGCATATGCATGGAAGAATTTTAGCAAAGAAAATGCTCAGACATGGGTATTTCTAAATTACCATGGAACGAGATTGTGTTGAAAAGGTGGAGAAATGTTATGAATGCCAAATTCACGCCGATCTAAGCCATCTTCCGCCAATGGATTTGCAAAGTTTAACCTCACCATGGTCTTTTTCATCTTGGGGTATAGATATTGGGAAGATATTGCCTCTAGCTTCAAATGGTTATGAGAACATTGTAGTTACAGTGGATTACTTTTCAAGATGGGTAGAAGCAAAATCTTACAGCATGGTAACAGCCAGACAGATGGCCTTATTCATTCAGAAGAATTTGATATCCAGGTATGGGACTCTGCATCATATTGTATCAGATAATGGGGTTCAATTTCAAGGGAAAGTGAAAACTCTATTACATACAGCAGGGATCAAGCATCATAAGTCTTCGCCTTATCGACCTCAGGTTAACGGGGCAGTAAAAGCAGCGAATAAGAGCATTAAAACAATTTTAAGAAAGATGATTTAGTCCATAATATCTTAGGCAGATAAGTTGTCATTTGCTATTTAGGGTTACAGGACCACAGTAAGATCAGCAACTGGTGCAACTCCATATTCTTTCGTTTACGGAATGAAGGCAATGTTGCCAATAAAGGTTGAAGTTCAGTCATTTTGGAATATGAAATTCTTGAGAGTCAGTAGATTGAGAACCGTTACTTGGAATTAGCCTTATTGGATGGCAAAAGGATGCATGCTTTGTTCCAGGATAAGCTTTACAAGAGTAGGTTGACTTGGCACTTCAAAGAAAAGGTTCGTCCTAACCCAATCAAATAAGGTGAGCTTTGTCGCACCCCACCTTCGGAAGTGTGATGGTCCTAGGGTATGGGCAACCATAGAGGTACCAACAACCCGTAGAACCCCTCTTTCCATATTACCATACACTTAACACACATTAATCATGATCCCAAGATCACAACCTGTATTAACAGTAACATATATCTCATATATACCAAATGTATACTATACATTTAATGATATTTCACATCATCAATTTTATATTACTGTGTCAAGTATTAATTTTTATAATCTGTTATATCATATTACAATACAATTTCCGATCAATATAAAGTATTCAATTTACTCAGCTACTAAAGTACCATAACTATAATCATCCATAGAGCACTAAATAAGAGGACCCAAAGACTTTAGTCTTAATCATCTTACATTCAGCGAAGCAATCCCAAATGGAGATTGATACTTGAGATCCACTTACTGAGTCTACTACTGCACCTAAAAAAAAACCACTATAGGGGTGTGAGAGAAGCGCAATGAGTACTTTACAAATAAATATGAACAGTGTATAAGTACATGTTTAACAATATAATTAGCAAGGTTTCTTTGTATCAGTATGGATAAACAGTTTCACAACAATCAATAATAGTTGGAGTTCAATTACACCATTTTAGCAGAAATCAAAATTCTTGGAAGCGGTATGCTTCCCACATGTAAATAACTGGAGTAGCGTCTAATGCCTTGCTCATTCTCATGTAAATAACTGGAGTGGCGACTAATGCCTTGCTCACTCATACAGTATCAATAGTGCAAGATTGATTAGATCTCAGGGCTAAGACCACCCTTCCTAGCTAGGGTTGGGTACACTCGCCTTACCCGCAGGGTTAACCATGTGCACATAACTGGTGTGTTACCCCACATCATATGTGGATTTCTGCTTTCAAATATACAGTAAGATCACTTTGGATCAAGTATGCAAGCATTCTGATATAATGAATTAACAGTACACAATAAGGAATCATATACGATTCAATGAACTATTATCAAATGTAAGAACATTGGAATTTATATGAGTAGATCAATTGGTTCCTTAAAGGAACATAATTATGAGAATGATTTATCAATTAGGTACACTGAGTTTCCAAATGAAATGTATTAGCTCAAGAAAGGTTTCATTATATTGAAGAGATTAACACATAAAAGGTAGACTCTTTGCAATGTTTGATTTGAATACAGTTTCAATACTAGTATTTAAATAGCAGTAAGTAGGCTGAAGGCCTCATTGAAGGGATCTCTTGGATACATTGGTTTCATTATAGAAACATAAGGTTTTTAATTTGAGATGACAATAGATTCAATGTACATTTGTAAGTTTCCATATGGTTTATGCATTTAGATTAGGGCTTTAAGTACTCACCTTTACTTCCTTAGCTCCTAACACAAGCTCTTAGTACAGTTGGCAAAGATGCTCCTCAATCTCTGAAACATCTTCCTTATCTTTCTCTTTTAGGTTCTACTTTGAACAATACCCTTTAGGTCATTCAATTGAAGATCATTAATTACTTTGTCAACTTACTTATTATATTTCTAATTTTAGAACTACTACCCTTATATCTAAGACATATGAATTATCAAATATTAATACAAGTCAATACACAATAGCACATATACCAAGTTGAGATACGTTTATTTTCAATTTTCAAGCATTGGTCGAATGGCCTAGAAAAATGCTTTTAATTCACATTGCTTGCATTGTAGCAATTCCATAAATCCTCAATTTAGATTTATATTGAATAATCATATTCAATTTAATATTCATTATCTCATTACTCATTTATTCATTTCTTTTATATATAGAAGTCATTAGTTTACAATTGTTAACTTTGAAACATTATATTTTTACTTATTGTCTAATTATGTCACTAGACCTTGTCACATTGTTTCTGTCATTTTTCATGGTTTACTAATCCAAATGAGTTGATTAGTTTTTTATTTTAAACTAAACATATACATTTACAACATATCCAAAATTGAACTTAGAATTCAATTCATAAAAAACTTAGTGACTATTTCAATTCAATTTTTTTTTTTGTTATAAGGCATACTGACCCTACCATACTTCTTTGAGTATAACTCAAGATTTATGATTTCAAATGAAATTTCCATTTACTGGGAGTTACTAGAGATATTAAGGAACATTTCTTATGTTTTAAGTTTAGCTTGTTTCTATATTTAAAGTCCTCGAATTAGAAGATCCAGTTCAGTTTATAAGTTGAATCCAAATATAGAGTCAATTACAGGGTAAGCTCTATTTCTCATACTACACTTGGAACTTTATCAATCCCTTTTGTGGGTTAATTATTCACATATCAGCGAGCATTTTATTATTTTTTAGTTTCTCCTAATTATGTCTCTATAATCCTCAATTCATGAGATATATTCTCAAGTTTGTCAATGGTGATAGATTGTAAGCATTTTCAGACCTTATCACATTCACTAGATCATATCTCAAAATATACATATCTAATTTAAATTTTCTTTTACAAAGGGCTTATAAACATATTAATTATCATTTGTTTACTTTTTACCTTGCCTAATTCAGTCTCTAAAGCCGTCTTTGGGCTACTTTATTTCGTACTGCCCATTCAATCTCTGAATTGTATCAGTTTCAGTTCTAGTATGATTTCTCTTTGTATACACAAAATATATTAAATTTCTTTTATAGGTACATAATTGATATATTTACCTACAACTTTTATGTTTTAGCTATCTCCAAATTTTGTTCATAACATTCTCTATAAGGTCAAGCAATTTCGGGTTACCCATAAATTCTCAAATTTTGGTCAGTTCAATTTCAAGAGATATATCTCATTACTCTTCAAGAATTTCATAAAACCCTTTTATGGGATTATCTTTAAGATAAAACACTAAAACTTTCATGTTTAACACTCTTTCAATTTCGGCCTCTAAGTATACAGTATGGGTGTCCCAAGATTCTGCCTAATTCCAAAAATCTAGGTCTTCCAATTCAAGTTCTATCATACATTCTAAAATCAATTAACTCATCAATTCTTTCAATTAGCTTCATAATACACCCATAAATATTAAGAAATATAAATAATTAATTTTTCTCCAATAATTCTAGTGTAGGCCGAAACATAGAGAAGGAAGAAGAGGGAGAAATTCTTAAAGCTTTAACATAAAAATCTAATTATCCATACTTAAAATGAAATTTGGAGGCAAGATTTAGGATTTACCTTGAAGTTTCATGACTTCTTGGCAGAGAGATTGGTGAGCCAGCCATACATGGGGAAGAAATGAACTAGAATTTTCTTTTTAACAATTGATGGAAATGAGGTGATTTTTAATGCATTTGGATAAGCTTTAGTTGGATGGATGGTGGAGATTTACTAATGATGATCCAATGGCTAGTATTTTTAGCTCAATTTTGAATTTATAAAATTCATTTATTTAAAGATAAATATGAACATTTTTTGATGATAGTAAAATTCAATTCCCATTTAAAATTTTTCATGCTTATGTAATAAATTTGGAATGTGGGGTCCATTTTCATTAAATTACCTAGCTTATTATTTGCATATAAATTCAAGATAAATTTTTCCTTGTATCTCCACATTGGGCCGGCCACATTACCATATGATTGGGCCTCACACTTTATTTCCTGTGTTCATGTACAGTTAACTTGCCATTTCTACAATTTTTGTGAAATGACTGTTTTACCCCTTTTTATAATGTACGTTATTGTAACCAATATCAATACAGTTTATTAAACTTATTTTCATTAATCACATTCTTAACATTATTATGCGTACTTATATACTATAATATCACAGTAAAAGAAAATTTTTATGTACGTTTAACTGAGCATGTCCAAGCTCATATTTGGTCTCACTATCTCACTAATCATTTAAATTGCCTTTTTATGGCATCATCGATAATTCGTAGGAATTAAATTGATCTAGGGTATTACAACCTTGCCCTAAAACATGCTAAAATATCGCCAATGGATCATCTAGGGAAGTTCAGACCAGATTAGAAAGGTCCTTACCTAGTCAAGAAAATGTTCTCCAAAGGAGCTATCATTTTATTTGATCTGAAAGGCAATGAGTTCAAAAAACCCATTAATTTGGATCGCCTTAAAAGATTTTATGCCTGAGTAGGGTAAAAGCGAGTAAGAGAGAAAGTCTCGTTAGCATTGAACATCCTTGGGGTTGAGAGGCAATTATAGGCAAAAGTTAGAAACAAAAATAAAATGAAAAAAGAGAGGCTAAGCAGAAAATCCTTTTCAGACTGCTTAGGAAAAAGAAGAGGCAATGGTCTAGATGTAACTCAAGCAGTAAAGATGGACTTTTATTAAATAATGGAAAATTTCATGTCTTAATAAATTAAATTTGAATTTATTTATCTATGTCTATTATTGTGAATAATTAATTTTGCACCCTCTGGCATATAACCCAACCCTAGAGGCACCTAGGCTCGGAAAACAAACTTACGAAAGCCAAAATCGCTAAAGATTGCCAAAATCCTAAAAATTGAGAATCTGAGCCTCGGGCCCAGGATCCATCCCTCAAGCATCTAAACCAATCTTAGATCATTCGAGATTGAATACGGAGCATAACGCAACTGGAATCGCGAAAAACATAGTTGAAACGATTCAGAATGGTGAAAATCGGAGAAACGGGCGTCGTAAGCCAATTGTGACTGCACAAGACACTGTATGAACCATACACGGCCTATGCAGAATCGTACAGCCCCTGTGTGGTTCAAAACTAGCCATGTGCTGTCACTTATGCCTCTATGCGGTCACCATTTCCCTTGTGCGGTCTAAAATATGTCTTGTGCGATTCTAAAATGCCCGTGTGAGATTTTGAGCTCCAAAACATCAAATCCCACATCGAAACTTTGTATTTTAAACCTCCTACCTTCTCCCTATATAAAGGAGACCCCCCAACTCATTTAGCATTAGAAAAATTGCTTGATCAACCCTTTGATCTCAAAGTAAATAGCTTTTAAGCTTGGTCCGAAAGGAACGATCAATTTGGTTTTAAAGTTTCTTTTTCTTGCTTTGCTATTGCTCCTTGCTTTGCAAAGCGAGATTGAGTTGCGACTTCCCTAGCCAACTCATCAAGTCAAAATTTTTTTGCTGTTCGAGGCAAGCCGCCGCCCGCTGTTCGAGGCTGGTCCACTGCCGACCGAGACAAGTCTCCTCCATCCTAAGGTATTTATTTTCTTTATTTTTATTTTATTTATTTACTTATCATCTTGTT
>CATKHJ010326424.1:0-14594 GCA_949750685.1 Vernicia montana
ATTATTATAATTAAGATTTTATGAAATTATTGAAGATTATTGTGTGAGCCGAGATGGCTAATTTAGAAGTGTTTATCTTATTTGTTTCAGCTGGATTAAGTCCTAGTTATGGGGAGACTCTGCCGAAATCTCGGCAGAATCTTTAAAGCTAAGTTTGAGTATGTTGTAGATAAGTGGTCAGTAATCTGATGATATTTTTGTTGTTCAGTATTGACGTGTCAGGCATATTTCAGTAGCGAGATGTCGCACTTCGAGGAGAATTAGTGGGCATTCGTCAAGTTTGTGAGTGATTCTAATATACTTTCCTGCCTTCCATGCATCTACATTTATTGAATAAATATATATTATATAATTATGCACTATAAGTAATTATTGAGCATTCTGGCACATGTATGTGAATGATTTATTAATTATGTGTTGCATAATTATTGTGGATGCTGGATGGTATTGAGATGACACAGGAGTCAATAGGAATATGATTATGATATATAATGGATAAGCATTGACTGGTGTATGACGGTTAGGAGCTTGCTCATCGCTCACTGCTGCTAGTATGATCGCTGCATGGCTTCGGTCAGGGACAGCTGGTACCCTATGTATTGGATATATTTTTTTTATTATATATAAAAGAGCTAAGGTGGGGCTTGGCTCCCCGTATTTGATGATAGTATGATTCCTGTGGACTGATTTCCATCCGTTGTATGAGATTATATGATTATTTGTATATGTGACACGTGCATGAGCATTAATGATAGAATGACATTAGGACACTAGGTTGGTATATTTGTTGGTATCACTCACTGAGCTGAGGCGCTCATTCCTGTCTCACTATTTTTTTTTAGGTTGCAGGTTGAGCTTGAGAAATAAATTTATTCGAGTAATTCCTGTCATTCATCCCTCGGCAGTGGGATGTATGTTTTTATTTAGTTATTTAATTAATTTATGATTATTTTGTGTTATTCATTCTAGCACTCCTTATTGTTATTCTATCAATGTAATTTTATGTCAGACGTAAGAATTTTAATGTATGATAAGTCTTGAGGAATTCAGAGATACCTCTCCATAGTTGCTATGCTGAACCTTATTAAGCAGAAATCTAATGATGTTATTGAGATAAATGTCCTGAGTGGCAATGATGTGATTTAATGAAAATAAGAATATTGGTATGAATGAGATGAAAGCTTGAATGGCTTTAATGTGATAATTTATCAGAATCTGCTTAACAGGTGGGCCCATAGTCCTTAATTGGTGACTGTTACAGCTGTCATGTTAATGTTCTGTCGTTTATTGAGCAGTCAGGATTACTACGGGTTCCGGAAGCCTTAAGTTTTTCCGTTCCCTAGTGCCGGTCACGTGCCTTCGGGTTCGGGACGTGACATATATAATATGTATTGCCCCCCTCAAAATAAAAAATAGTTCCCCTCCTTTAATTATTGAAAAAATATTTAAAATTCATGATTTTTGTACACCCATTAGAAAAATATTGAATATTAAATTGAGTTATATATATATATATATATATATATATATATATATATATATATATATATATATATATATATGCATAATTAATATATTAATGATTAATAAAAATTAAATATAACACTATACTAATTATGTAGTTATGAGTTTGATTTAAATTTTTTTTTCGCCTCTGCTTATAAGTTCACGAGTGTACGAGTCCGCATACTTTAATATGATATCAAAATTTTATGCCCAAACAGGCTGGATCCTGAAACCCATATTTAAGCCCCCGTTGTTGGACTAATGATGATGCCAGTTCAGACCGAAACTGAAGAAGATATGCCAACCAGTTCATTGTAAGCAAGTGTCAACCAGCCTGTTGATATTGAGTCATGAGTCAAATCCGATTGCACTAGAGGGGGTATGTTAGAAAAAATATCCCACATCAATTTTGTGCAAGAAAATTCTAACATTTGCCCATTTATAAGCCTATGAGTATGCGGACTTATAAATTTTAATAACCCTCATTAAAATTGTATTCTAAATTAAAAAATATATATATGTCTCATTTCGTACTTAGTTTAATAGTAAATAATAATCAGATATAATAGTAAATAATAATGCATATCTGATCTGAACAAAAAATTTAGTTTCAATTTCTCTTTTCGATTTATAATAATAAAAGATAAATGAAAATTGGACTACCCACTGCGATTTCAATTTTAATCATATGATTGGCAAGTCTACGGTAACAACGCAGTGAGAGTAACCTTAGTTTGTACAAATACCTTATCACATCAATAATGTTTTCCACATGACGGTTGCCGCTGCTCTTCGGTCACTTTACGTATTGGAATAGCTTTTCTTTGATTTGATTAATGTTTTTGTTTTTTTACTTGGTTTTAACTGAGATTCCTATTGGAGATGTTATAATTATGAAAACGGTGGAGATGTTATAATTATGAAAACGGCTTCTGTTTATTGATTATTTTAAATTTTTTAATTACGAATGTCCTTTTCAATTAAAAAATAAAATTAAAAGTAATAATTTTTTTTCTAAATCATAAAATAGATCCTATCTATTTTTATTAAAAATTATTACCACACTTTTGGTAATAATTGATATTTTAATTCATGCAGTTATAACATTAGCATTTTTGGTTTTTTTTTTTTTTGGAGCATAGTATTTTTGGTTTTTAGACTAAATTCAATGATAAATATAAATTTTAGTAAATGTATTTTATAATATAATAATTTAAGAATTGAAGTATATTATATTTTCAAATTTTAAAATTAAAGTGCTATATAAATTAAAATGTTAAGAGTTAAAAATTTAAAATAATATAAAAAATTATAATTGTAATACCCCAAATTCATTTTACTGCGTATTCATTTGATTTGCTATATGAGTTATATGATGAGTGTTTGATGATTTGAATGAGTTTCAAGTGTTTGAATAAGTTAAAAGAGGAGTAGTGAACGCTCCTACCTGGTTATATTGAAAGAATGAACAGTCGTGTGAACAGTAACATTTCGCCTTCAGCCTTCGATCTTCGGTCTTCGACTTCAGTCTTTGACTTCCGTCTTCGACTTCGATCTTCGACTTCGACCTTCGACCTTCAGTCTTCGACTTCGGTCTTCGACCTTCCGTCTTCGACTTCGGTTTTCGACTTCAGCCTTCGACCTTCGGTCTTCGGACTTCGGTCTTTTAATGTGACTTTGGTCTTCGACCTAAGTAGTGTTGCCGAGTTAAAGTCACGACTGCAGCAGTGGGCGCGACTCAGGACGCAACGCTACTGCCTGATTTGGACATATTGGTTTAAAGTGAATAGTGACCGCAACTTATGTCGGGGCCAGAACTGGAAATCAGCCTTTAAAAGGAATTAAGAGCCCCAAAATCATTTTACTCGAAATTTCAGAGCTTCCAACCTATTTTTCTCTCAAGAATTCCTCACCCACTCACATTAAAAGCTTAAAGGTTTCATTAATTTCTCCAACCAAAGGATCTAGGGTTTTAATCAATAAACTCTTCATCCATTGTTAGAGTATTTCTGACGAGGTGAGTTAGGGCTTCGGTTTTTTTTGAATTTCTTCTTCTCCATTATTGTAATCTGTGCTTGGGGAAGGGAATAGAGTTAGAATCATGAGATTAGTATGAGTATAGTGATTTTAAGAGCATGGATTATGTGTATTGATAATTTGTATGTGTTATGTGTATAGTTCCTCCTAGAAGTCATTATGGAGATCATGAGGGCTGTGATGAGCCCCATTGCTTGATGTGATTGAGGAGCTTCTATAGAGTGATAGAGCATTGTTTTTGATTTAAGGTGAGTAAAAAATATACTACTATTCTTATATTTGAAATCCTAAGGCATAATGCCTAGTTTCTTTTACAAGCTACTATGAGTATGAGTATATGAGTTAACCAAATATTTCATTGAATTTCATGAGTTCTTAATTAGCCATTTGCTAATTATTATCTTTTATGAGAACCATATATCATTATATGTTTATGAGCATGAGAACCAAATATTGTTATATATCTATGAGTATGAGAACCCAAATTATTCTATCTGTACGTGATAATCTTAATGGTATAGAAATCCCCTACTAATGCGGGTTAATAATTAGACTTTGTGCACATTGTAACCCAGTGGATAGGGTATAATATCCTACCCCTATCTAGGAAGGGTAAAGTGTCCTAGACGTGGAATCTGATCCATTTCACGTATTACGAGCAAGAGTATGTTATTAAACCTCTACTCTTATTACAAGCAAGGGTATGCTAATCCAGCCTCTATCCTTATTTACGAGGTGAGCATACTAATAAAATGCCTCTGCTCCAAATATTATGAGTTTGATTTCTATATCCATCTATTTATGAGTTATGAGTTTTTTCATGAGATTATATACACGTTTCTTCTTGTATATTACGAGTATTGATTATTACGAGATATATGAGCCTAAATTGATATGTTATAAGTCATTTGTCAAGTATGAGCCCTACCATCCTTATGAGCTAGCCTTGAACCACCTAGCATCACAAGTATGGTAGTATATTCTTTACTCACTGCTTTATCTCATTAGTGATTCTATTTTTCAGGAGATCAGAAGTTTATCAGCTCGGTTCTTCAGGCATTTTCCTCCCTAAAGAACCTATTTGATCAATGTAATTTCTTCATTATTTTGTATGTAATTAAGATACTTTAGTGCTCCATGTATGTATTAGAGAGAGAGAGCTATCCTTTTGGCATTTATGGCAATTATGGATGATTGGTATGTACTGTTTTATGAGAATTATGAGCTTATGAGATTTATATGTGTTTGTATGTGGATGGAATTATGAGATTAAGAGTTATATGAGTATATGCATGAGTTCAGGTTCTGACCTTAGGATGAGTGAGCTAATTGTTATGTTTTCATGGGGATTATGCGATGAGAAGGGTTCTACGGGTTTTTGGTGGCCTTAAACTTACCCATGCCTTAGGACCGTCACAGTTGCGAAGTTGGGCTGTGACACCTATGATATCCTTGTGCTTTGCTGACAAGTGCCTTCTTAGTGTTCCATATCCACTACCAGGCTTCCAAGAAAATTGTTAGTTGCAATGATTGCAAATGGCATAATGGTTATCTTCTACTTTTTTCTTATTGAAATGCTTGATGAAAATATCATATTTTAGTGATTTAGTAGGCTCAATTTATTCTTCTTGTTGTTGTACTTGTTGTTCTTCTGAATCACCCAAAAACACATCACTCTCTTGAGCTGGTAAATTATCACTTTTATAAAATTCATTCATAAAATTCAATTGGAGAGGAAAAGTTTTCACCAATTCTTCCCTTTCCCTTCCTTGAGTTGCTTCCACTACTTGCCATTTTCAAGTTGATAGTGGTAGAATATAAATTAATTGATAATGAAATAAATTAAGGAATGAAAAAAAAAAATCTAAAGGAAATTAGAGAAATTGATAAAAAAAAATTAATGAAGGAAGAAAAAAAGATAAAGGAAATTAGAGATTTAGAGTGGTAGTAAAAGAAATTAAATTAAGAATAAAATTGATGAAGGAAATAATATTGTAATTGAGACTTTGACAGAATTAAATTGTGGGGAATATTGTAATTGTAATTGTTGCAAGCAATTGAGAGAATGAAATGCAAATTGTGAAGGAAAATATGGAGTATTTATATATAATTTTTAAAATTTTAAAATAATTATAAAAAAAAAAAGTTTAGTTAGTCAATGTAAACGATCACAAATGTGATCGTTGCTCAACGTTGATTCAAAGTGTGTGTGTGTGTATATATATATATATATATAATGGCATGCCTTCAGTTTTGTACCCATTAATTAATATAAATTAGAGTTGTACGAAAAGGTTAATTAATTTATGAGATCTTAATTTTGTTGATGATTAAGGAGATGAAGTAGTTTTGGAGATTTGAAGTTTGAAATTATGATTTGGTATTTATAGTGAAATTAATATGATAAGGTAATTTCACATGTGAAAACAAATTTCTTGATCTAAAAATTTAGAGTGCTTATAACCATTAAAAATATATATAGAATGAAATTTATTTATATAAAAAGAATTTTTAAACTTTTGTAAAATTATGGGAATCAATACTAATTTTTAGGATATGTAAGATGTAATTTTTAAAAATTATGATAATTATTGCAATTCTTTGATTTCATGATTATGAGATTATAAGTTTAAAATGGATCTGGTGAAATTTAATATATATTTGAACTTTCAAAGAGTGAAAATGGTGAGATTAATTAGTTATTGTGACAATTAGATTCCATATATTATATGGAATTGGAGTTCCTAAAACAGAACATATAACATTAGTTTAATTAGCTAAGCAAATCATATTTATCTATAGTATTTATAATTAATTATCCAAAAATTGCATGGCAATAATAGATAACCCAAATTAAAAAAATGAGAAATTTGAAAAAATAAAAAAAAATGATAATGATAGTATATGAATTAATTGCTATAGAAATTAATTAAAAAAATTAATTAATGAATTAAAGGTGATTAGAGTGGTAGTAAAAGAATATAAAATTGAGAATTAAATTTATGAAGAAATAATAATTGAAGGAAATTTGAGAGATTTGAGACAATTGAATGAATTATGAATTAGAAACTATTTATAGAAGAATTAAAATTAAAAAAAATAAACAATTTTTTTTAATTTTAATTCTTCTATAAATAGTTTCTAATTCATAATTCATTCAATTGTAAACAATTTTTTTTTTTTTGTTTTTTCAAGTTCGGAACCGGACTGGAATCACTGGTTCCGGTCCGATTCGTTGAGAAAGGGACCCTTAACCGGCCATTCCTCAATAAGATTCAGGACCAATTCATGAACCAGCCCTTGTTGATCGATTTAGTCCTGAGTTTGACCCAGATCGGTTCACAATTTTGACCAATTTCGAACCGACCCTTGATCAAGTCTATATACAACTATCCATAGATCTAGTTAAGCAATGGAGTTATAACAAAATGCTTATGTTAGCATAATCTCATAATGTAACACCCTAGGACTTTAATAGATCATTAGAAACCTAGAATTGGAAAATTAAGAATTTACAGAATTACGTGGCGTGTAATTAAGAAATTGGATTAGTATATGCGATATCGGTAGGCTAATGACTTGTAGGATTTTTTTTTTAGAAATTTTAACTTAAGAAAAATTAATATGGACCTATCTAAAAATAATATTAGAAACCTAAATTAGAAACTAAAAATACTTGTATATTTGAATTAGGAAGTATAGGAAAATTTTGATTAAAAAGGGGGCAAAATAGTAATTTGCCCTAAAGAGAGATAATTATGATTTTTGACTAAAAATAAAAAAATAAAATAAAATTAAAGCAAGGATGGCCGGCTATGTGATGCATCTAAAGGTGATAGTTGTGCCAAAAATTCAAGTAAGGAAAATAAAAGAAAAAGAAAAAAAATATATATAAGTAAGTGCATTTGGATATATATATATCATTAACTATACAATAAAATTATTCTAATTAAATTTAATTTACTCATAATTAACTATATATAATTACAAGAAATTTATCGATAATATAACTTTATTTTAATTAATTTCATACAAATCTAATAATATTGTTAACTTATCAATGAGCACGAAAAACAAATAAATATAGGTGAATTGCTAATTTTCCTTTTTCAGGCATTTATATACCCAAATTAATTTAATAAAAGAGCATTTTAGGCTCACTGAAATTAAATTATCACAAATTAGCTTCGAAATTGGGATGTACACATGAAGAACAGCTTACTGGAGCTTCTAGATTACTGGCGGCGCATGGACCCATGCTCCGGTGATCGGCCGGTGACGTGTTGCTATTGACGGTGGTCTTAGAGGTCGAAATTGATTCCATTTGAAACGTCTCTTCACCAGGAGTCCAAATATGCATACCACTCACTGCCACTTGCTGTGGTTTCACCGAAAAACGGCCAAAAAGCTCTGGTGATCAAGATTTTCGATCTCCTTCGCCAGTCATCCTCAGCCAACGAGCCATGTATCAAATTGAAGCCCTCACCGAGACGGTTCCAACGCTCCTAGAATTGCCACTGTCCACCGCTGGAATCGCCCGAAATTGGCCTTGGAAGTGGCGACCGGCGATACTTTCTCTCTCCTCACTACCTCCCTCTATTGTCGTCCATTCAGCTCATGGTTGGAACCTTTGTGCTAGTCTAGAGGTGGAGAAGTCGACGGTGGTGGTGGTTCTAATTGGAGGTTCGCTGATCATTCGCTCTTCTCTCTCTCTCAGTGGTTCTCTCTCTCTCCCCAATTTCTATTTCTTTTTTTTATTTCTTTTTTGTTATATATATATATATATTATTTTTATTTATATACATATTACATAATCTATATTATTTAAACCATTTTTGTTACATTGGAAGTAAAAAAAAAAATGTAACAAAAATGGTTTAATATATATATATATATTTCTCATTGTAAATATCAATATAAAATATAAATAATCGTATTTTCTTATTAAAGCGAAATTTTAAAAAATTAACAGAAAGTCGGGTTGTTACAAGCTCGATCCTCTAATATTTGGTTAATTCAATATTGAAGATGCCCTAATGTTTTTCAACCTGCTCTTCAAGCCAAACTATACCCTTGATACATAGAATTGAGGTCGGCATGTACTCTAAAGGAACTTCATCAAACTAAGCCAAATTACCCGATGCCCCTTATACAATTTGGTTTGCTTTTTTCATTCTCAGCCCTTAATGCATACTCGAAAGAGAAATGCTTAAAGCTATCAAGCAAATGCATAGTTTTGTTACAATATGGCTGAAGTGCAGACGATTTACAATTGGATTCTCCAGAGACTTGCTTGATGACTAGGAGAGAATTCCCTTTTATATCCACGGAACACACTCCAAGTTTGGTAAGGATCTTAAGGCCAATCAATAAGGTTTCATACTTGGCATGGTTATTTGTACATGGAAAACCAAGTACAAATCCCAACTTTGTCATAATGCTCCCAGGTGAGGTTAAGAATATTTCTACCATAACTGAACTTGTTATTCTTGATCAATCAAACCACATCTTCCAAGCATTACCGAACACACAATTGATCTCTTCTTCAATGGGTTCGTCTTTTATTGGATGGTGGGCTAGGAAATCAGCCAAGGCTTGTCCCTTAATGGTCTTTTAAGGCACATACTTAAGAGCAATTTCGAACAATGCCACAACTCACTTGCCTATTTTATTTCTCAAGAAAGGTCGAGACATGATGTATTTAATTACATCGGTCCTACTGATAACTAAGATTACCATAGGGAGCATGTAATACCTTAGTTTAGTGTATGAGAAATATTAAAGTAGTTTAGTGTATGAGAAGAATAGGGCTAAGTATAGCTTTTCAACCAATGTGAATTTTACTTTGTGTGGTTTCAAACTCCTACTCAAATAATATATAGCTCATTCACACCTTTTTTACTCTTGAGCCAGCATACTACCGATGGAGTCTTCTGAGGTCGATATGTAAAGAATCAATGGTTGGTTCGGCCTTCGAGGAGTCATGACTGGAGGTTTGATTAGATAGGTCTTCATTTCATCAAATACCTCTTGGTGTTCCTCAGTCTATACAAACTCACTATCATTCTTGATTTTTAACAGCCCATGCCATGATCGAAGCTTTCCAACTATATTTGTTGTAAATCTTCTAAAAAAATTAACTGGTTCGATCAACCTTTGCAAATCTTTCTTTGTTCGGGGAGGCTGAGCTTCGATGATTACCTTAGCTTTATTCTCGTCAACCTCCACTCCTCTTTGGTGAACTAAGAACCCAAGAAAGTTTATGGCCGATACCCCAAAAGCACACTTAAGAGGGTTCATTTTAAGCTTGTGCTCCCTCATTCTCTCAAATGACTTTCGACGATCAGCCAGGTGCTGATATTCTTGTTGAGACCGAACCACCACATCATCAATGTATACTTCTATGAAATTACTGATCATATCATTAAAGATAGTGTTCATTATTCTCTAATATGTAGCTTCAGCATTCTTTAAGTCAAACGACATCACAACCCATTTATATACTCCGATTGGCCCAAGGCATATAAAAGTTGTCTTGCTTACATCTTCCTGAGCTATCTTGATTTGATTATATCTCGAGTGCCCATCCATGAAACTAAGTATAAAATTGCAAGTTGTTGCATTAATCAACATGTCTAATATCGGCATGGGATACTAATTTTTCGGGGTAGCCACATTGAGGTTTCTAAAGTCCACACATATCCTCAACTTGCCATTCTTCTTCATTACTGGGATGATGTTGGATAACCATTCCACATAGGTGGCCATTCTTATAAGCCCTGCATCTAGGAGCCTTTTGATCTCTTCTTGAACCAGCTTTTCAACTTCTATGGACAGTCTTCTCATGGGTTGTTTGAATGGCCTATGTCCTGGCTTGATGGGTAACCAATGCTCTACAAAATCTCAGTCAATGCCTGGCATCTCATTATAGTTTCAAGAAAAATAATCCTTGAATTCTCTTAATAAGGCAATTAACTTGGCTTTAAATTCGGCATTTAATTTAGCACTAATGAATATAGGCTGAACATCATCCTCGGTACCTAGGTTAATTTCTTTTAAAGGGTCTTGCACTTTTATAGGTTCATCTTGAAGCATAGGAGATGCCACTTTTAAGTCTTTAAGCTATAGTTAGGCCGAGGGCTCTTGTTCTTCATCCTCATAAATACACCCGGTCACAACTATGTTATGCTCTCGGGAAATCTTCCAACACTCTCTATATTGTTTGGACTTAACCAATAATAACGTTGAAAGATGATGCTCGGCTGGCTAGCCGAACTGATGAAGACCGAAATAACTCCTCAGCCAAAATCCTTGACTGATCAAAGGTTGTCACCTCAGGCTGCTTCCTGGTTCACTTGCCATTCTTCGAGATAACCAACTCTATCACCTTGGTCTGAGGTTCATAGAACAAAGCATCTGCCATATGGACTTCTTACCGAAAAGGATCTAAGTCAGCATGTAAAATCTCAATGTACTCTTTCCTGAATAGGATGAGTATTTGATGCATGGATGACGGGATGCAACCATTGGAATGTATCCAATCTTAGCCTAACAGGATGTTGTAATTGCTTCTTACATCCACCACAAACATTCCTTCAAATCAAGTTTTATGACCGACCTTCATTTGGACTGAAATGAATCCTTCTATCATTGTTTCCCTCTTAGTGAAGTCGGTTATTGAAACAACGGCCGTTTCAAGATCTTCTTTGTTAAGGCCAAGCTTCTTTAATATGAGTAAAGGAAAAATGTTTACCCATGCTCCATTGTCCACCAACACCCTATTGATAACTACCCCATTAATTTCAGCCTTGATGTTGAGTGGCCCAATATGGTTAGTTAGGCAAGTTGGTGGTTCCTTAATCAACACTGATTGCCGAACCTCTTCTTCCTCTTTGCATGTTGGTTCAGCTTCTAGCACATTCTCATCTAGTATGGATTGTTGCCCAGGCTTAGGCAAAAAACCATTTGGTAAGTAGCATACAATGTTGATGTTAGTCTCAGTAATTGCCCCTTTGCTTATTTCGAGCAATGCTTCCTGTTGATGTTCCTTCTCAAGTTAAGGCTCAAGTTACTTGCCCATACTCTTCTTTTCTTATTGCTCAGCCCGATTTTCTTTACTTTGTAAGGTTTTGCTTGATTATTAGGCTAGTACAACTTGGCCTTAAGCACCAAACCTTTTGCTTCATCCTCTTTAGGTTGAACCTCAGCTTCGGCTACTTTGTGTTTATTCCTAGCTTGCACCCTTTCTCCAGTTTTTGCTACTTTGGCAGTCTGTTCTGCCCTTTCGGCCTATCTCTGCCTTTGCATCCTCCTTTAATAAGTCTTTATACGGATCAACCTATTAGATTGCTTAGGGTCAAGCCTATCAAAGACACTCTTCTTATAGGGAGTATGAATTTTCCACTTCTTAGTGTGCTGAGGTATTGGTTTGAAGGTGCCAAGTTCTCTTGGCCAAGATTCAATTCTGTCAATTTAACTTGGCCTACTTGATTGCCCTCCACCTTTGGTAGTCGGTGGTTTGGTTTGCGGCCTTGCTGGCCTCCTTTCTTTATATTTGTATCGATCTAAGGGTTTCCTAGGTCTTTAAGTCAAAACATGTCTTTATTCCCTCTACTGCATTGGTCTAGTACTTGGAGTATGAGGCTCGGTATAAGGATCCTTGTCCTTCTTTGGTTCCTTTCGATTCGACACCACCTGAAACTTAGATGAAGGACAAATTAGACAAGTATTAACCTTACTGATTTCAAGCTGAGGACCTTTAGCCTTATGGTTATCATCTACCTGTGCCTTTTGCGGTTTAGGCTCCACCATTGGTTTCTTCCATTCTGCCTTTATTTGTAAATATACCCTTTTATTTGGCCGAATAATAGAGTTCGACCTCAAATCTCCTGCCCCCAGTATCTTGATGCCCATTGTGCTTATTTTAGTCATATTCACTACTGTCATGGGGAATGGATTTGTCTCCACCAGTGGGACTTTGCCTTTGCTCTGGAAAGCAGGCATATCTTCATGAACAGCCTTCTGAATTACATTCTTGAAAACTATACAGTTGTTAGTGTGATGTCTGAAGGAATTGTGCCAATTGCAGTATTCCCTCTTAACCTACTCTTATACTGGAGGAATGATGTGTTCAACCTATAGAGTGATTTGATTATCTTTGAGTAAGCAATCAGATACCTCATCGGCCTTGTTCAAATCAAATGAGTATTCTTTTGCTATCTTGTTCGAGTTAAGCTCTACTGCCTTCTTTTTGAATGCTAAGGGTTTGCTTAAGGTCGAACACTCATATGGGGCACCTGAATTGAGTTCAGCCAAACACACTTCCTCATCATAATTTGAGACCACATCTTGATCAACAGCCAAGATTTCTAAGGGATTTTGGTAATAAATCCCTTTGGATGAAGTCTTCCTCTGATCATTCTTCTTAAGCAATTGCTCATACCCATTAACTAGGTCAAGAATATCATAGAAGTCCTTGAATTTATGGCCTTTAAAGTGTTCTTTAATAGTAATGTTCATGCCACTAAATGCAAGGTTGACTATCTCGCCTTCTGAGATATTGGCATTGCAATAGGCCTTAACTTTCTTGAACTGAGCCAAAAATTTCTTAGCTAACTCACTTAGCATCTGAGAAATCCTTGCCAAGTCAGCCAAAGTGGTTTCTGGGAGAGTTCGGTAGAACTCAATATGAAATTATTCTTCCATTTAAGCCCAAGCAGTGATAGAATTTGGCCTGAGGTTTGTATGCCAAGTAAAGGCCAATCTTATTAGAGAATTACCTAACAACCGAAGCTTAAGAAAGTTCTCGGCTGAAGCTTTCCCACACTATGTAATGAATCTGAAATTGTGTTCAATTATGTTCGAGTTATCCTCCTCATAAAATAGGATAAACTCGAGGATTTTATAGCCTCTAGGAAATGGATATACTCAGTCAATCTAATTAGGGTAAGCTTTCCTATACACTGGCCGAGAAGTATCCCTGAAATCTACCCCCATCCTTCTTAAAGCTCTCATGAGGTCATTATCTATTGGCTGAGGGTTTATAAAATCATCCCAATCTCTTTCCCAGTTGTCTCCATCATCATACTCATTATTATTGGGTTGATAGTTTGGTCTCCTGTAATTTTCTCGATCATACCCAGGCTCATAATCCCTCCTATTATCATATCTATCATCATTTCGATAATCATTATTATAAAGTGGATGAGTATTATCTGGATTGGCTCGGTCGACTGGCAGGTAGTCCCTTCGTGGTTGTTCTTCAATTCCATCTCTATTAGCTCAGTGTAAAAGGTTTACTTCACCGTACCGAGTCTTGTGCCTTTGATTTCTAGGAACATTCCTTTTAAACTGGTCGGCGAAGTTCCTTCTCCATACCATATCGTCATTTCTCCCTTTCATTAGTTCAGTGAAACGGGTCAAGGCCGTTGTGAATCGATCTAAGGATCGATCAATTGATCATTGTACAGTCTGATTTTCATCCACCACCAACCTCATGACAACAACAATTTGTTCGACCATCCCTAGGTAGAGATCATTATTTTCTTGAGCTACACCATCAATAATAGCCTTTTGATCGGTGTTATGTCGTAATTTTATTATATTTTAATTATATTTTTAATGTTAATTTAATATTTATTTTATATTTAATTGTGGTATTTTTAATATGTTTGTTAATTTTTTTCAGCTTAATAAATAAAATAAAGAAATGAAAGAATTTGAAACAAAAGTGGACCATGGAATGAAGGAATAACCTATAAAT
This sequence comes from Vernicia montana, assembly GCA_949750685.1. Classification (NCBI taxonomy): domain Eukaryota; kingdom Viridiplantae; phylum Streptophyta; class Magnoliopsida; order Malpighiales; family Euphorbiaceae; genus Vernicia; species Vernicia montana. The sequence continues at coordinate 14,306 of CATKHJ010326424.1, forward strand.
ATAGAATTATAATAAAAATAGTGGGACCTACTTCTTTATAAAATAAATAAATAAATAAATAAAATTTGAAAAAGTTAGAAATTTTTTTTTTTTAAAGAAAACGTTTTTGTTTTGGAAAGTTAAAAAAATATATATTATAATAATGGGTCCCACTTCTTTATATAATTAAAAAAAAAAAAAAAAAAAAAAAAAAAAAAAGAGGAAAGTTTGAAATTGATTGCAGCAGCATCAATTCCGCCTGAAATCATGCAATTAAAACAAAAAAAATATATATAAAATAATAAATTTA
>CATKHJ010326439.1:0-33441 GCA_949750685.1 Vernicia montana
CATACTTGTTGAATTTAATCATTAATTCAACAATTTAACATATCATTATAAGCATCAAATTCACATCAATAACCATGCAATAGTATTAAATTCACATTTATAATCATGCATTTGATTGCTCATAAGGTTAGGGTATTACAGCCAATTGTTGATTCTGGTGGAACTGGGGCATCATTACAGGTTATACAGCAGCAGCAACAACAACAACAACCTTAGAGCGTCTATTCTCAGTCTCAAAGTTCGGTGCATACGATTGTTTTACCGTCTCCTGGGATGAATCCAGCTAATGTTGCATAAATTTTACTGGGTTAGTGGAGGTTACAAAAAGAACAAATAAAAAATGAAGGATTTTGCTGTGACTTCGTAAAAATAAAACAACAAATAATATTTTTGAAAAAAACTTTAACTCACCGTATAAATGATATTTTTGGCAAAAAATAAAAAGTATTGGGTGTAATTTCCTCTATATTTTAGTTTTGAATACCAGGCATTACGGCGCTGAAGTAACCCATGCCATACTCCTAGGAAAAACTCGAACAACCTTAGTTTGGAAAAAAAAAAAAAAATAGATTCTTTATTTTTATACCACATATTTTATTTGTAACACAATATAGTTAAGCAAAGGGGTGAACATTAATTGGTAAAAATCGTTTAATCGAATCGAACTGATATAATTCAATTAAATTAATTTGGTTAATTAAAATGATTGGTTCGATTCGGTTAAAAAATATATAATTTTCGGGTTTTCATTTCAGTCAAGGAATTTAATTAACCGAACAGATCAATTTAATTATTTTTTTCATTTTTTAAATAAATAAATTAGCAATTCCAATGTGTTAATTATTTTATATACTTAGATTTTTATTTTTTTATTACTTTTATGAATTTATATTTTAATTGATGCACAATTAATTTTTATATACTTACATTTATGAAATATTATGATATAATATTTATTTTTAATATTATGTGGCATTAATATTTTATGCCATGATTTAATTTTTTTATTTTTATATAAATAAATTAGAAATTTCAATATTATAAATGATACATACTCATAATATATTTGAATTCAAAAAGTAAAAGACATTTCATAATATTTTTTTTACCGAAAAAATACAATATAATCGATTTAACTGAAATTTAAAATTTTGGTTCGGTTAATTTGGTTTTATGATTGTTGGTTCGAATAATATTTAATTTTAATTTGTTCGGTTATTGAAAATTATTTATCGAATCGATTGATTGCACACTCATAACCGAGTACACAATTGGCCAATCATTTGGAGTAAACAATAAATTAAATTTACCCAACGACATTAAGAGTATTTTCAACGATACTCTTTATTTTAAAAAGTATATTTTATATAAATAAAGAATATCTTAATCAATTTTTAAATATGAAGAGTGTATTTTTTTTTTTAAAATCCAATGAACTATTTAATTAAATAGGTGAAAAAATTAATAAATAGCAATAGTTGAGAAAATTGATAAATAGTATGCATAAAATTTATTAATTAAACTTAAAATAATAAAGAGTGAAATTGACTTTCTAAATAGAGGAAGTTAAATTCACTGTCTATTTTAAATTTAAATAATAAAGTGTATATATTTTTACATAAAAAAGAAACATTTTAACTAATTTTTAAATATGAAAAAGTGTAAATTAAAACAATGAACGAAATATTCTTGTGGGTTCTTTAAAATAAATTTACACTTTTCATGTGGGCTTAACGAACGACATAACGGCTGGAATAAGGATGACGTTTTGTTTGAGAAAAAACGACGTCGTTACGCGGGGAAGATATTATATAGCAATGTCCAGAGATATGTAAACAGTCAAAGTGATATTGTTATCCACTCCATTGGAGAGCTCTGGAAGTGGAAACCGTAGAAGAAGAATGGAGGGAAGCTCAATTTTAAGTTGTTCACATTCTTCTTCTTCATCTTCAAATTATTTTTCTTCAAAAACCCAGCTCAAATTCACTGCCCACTTGTCACATCCTTCTTCTTCTTCTACTGGGAAATGTCAAACTCTGAGTTTTAGCTCCATACCCAATTTGCAGGCCAACAAGAAGAGGCAAATGTTGGTGGTACTATCTTCTCCTCCTCCTCCTCCTCCTCGAAGCTCTCTTCGTACTTCTGCGTTTGTGATTGAGAAAGCAGCGGAGAATTCAACCAAGGGAAAAGAAATGATGCCCAAGATTGATAAGAGTGGAAGGTTTTGCAACCCCAGAGCCGCCCGGGAGCTCGCTCTGTATGTCCTCTTTCTGTTTCTCTCTATTAATAGATGGTAAAACGATTTCAGGGTTTTGGTTTTTTGGCCTCTAAATAACCAAATTTTGTAACTTTGTGTGGAATAGTAATGAAGCATGTAACATTTCAAGTAATTTCATTCAGTTATTTTATCAAACAAGTGAAGCACAATTCTTCTTTACCTGTCTGCTTCAATAATTTTTTGAAAATGTTAATAATTGATGTTGTTATGGTTTGTTTCCCTTTCTTTTACATCAAATTCATTGCAACCTTTTAAGAGCCTAACAATTTTTTTTAGATTCTCTTTTACTCCATCTCTGATCATTTTACTTTATGGGGTTGGTTGCAACTTGCAAGATTGACTATATATGCAGCATGTTTGGAAGGGTCCGACCCAATTCGGCTTTTTGAAAAACGGATGAATGCAAGAAGAGGTAACGCCCTGCTTATTCTTAACATAAAATAACTATGAATATTTATTTAGTCATCAGTTCTTTTGAGCTATCTAGTTATCTAACTGGCTTCTTTTCAATTCTTACATTCAGAACCTGGTTATGAATTTGACAAGGCATCATTGGTAGAATATAATCATATGAGCTTTGGAGGACCTCCTGTCACTACTGAAACAATTGAAGAAGCTGACGAGCTTCTGCGTAGTGATGAAAAAGAGTCTGCAGTTGGTAATCATGCTCTTGAAATGAACTTTATATTGGTTATTCAAGTTGCTAAAGCTTTTTATTCTCCCATATGGGCTTGTTTATATGCTTCTAGCTTAACGTTTATTGCTTTTTATGATGTCTCATTCATTTTCCAGGTCATTCTACTGCGTCTAATTTGCATCTACTTGTTTGTACCTATATGACATCTATCATCCACATGCAGAATTCATTTTACTTAACAACAGAATTGTTACATTCTTCTTCACTAATGAATGTTTCTTTAGGATAGCAACAACCACCAATTACCATGTACTGATGCACTCAAATCAGACCACCTATTTTGTAGAATTTTGCACCAAAAACCCTGTAGGTACATGCAGCACTCTGAGTCTCTGATAGCTTCAGGAGCACTTCCAAATTTCACTATCTAATTTTATATAGATGCTGCGATACGATGCTTTCTACCCTACTAAAATCCAGTAGGTCATTTCTGCACACAATCTGGATAGATATTGTTTGTGCAAGTTGTTCACTATGCTGATTATGGTTGGCTTGGCATGTTGTGGGACATCAACTGTATTTGTTGTATACAGGCTTGAAACATGCAGTGGAGCATAGCTTGATAGGCAATTAAATAGAAACAATTCAGGAGAACCAGAGCAAGTTGGGTTATAATTGGTATACCTATCACGGGTGCACCAAGATCCTTCATTTCAAGTTAACTACAATTAATTTGTTCTTTGCATTTTGGGGCATTGCATCAAGTATTTTATTGAATGAATGAAGGCAGGGAAGGGGAAAGTCTATTGGATTTATGTTTAGCTGCCACATAATGTACTAGACTCTGATTCCATAGGCTATAGTTTTATTTATTGTCTTTCATATAAGCTCAATTCCCATTTTCTACTTCTTTAAATGTCAGCGTCCATCTTGTTCTTTTGTATTTCAGAAGAAGAAGTCCTTTCAGCTCCTCCGAAGTTGGTGTACAGCAAATTACTTTTGCGGTAAACTCCTTCATTATAAGTTAATTATGAAACTAGGGCTGCTTACTATACCAAATATATATATATATATATATATATAACTGGATTAAAATGTATTTCTGATAGTGTTTCTCTGATTGCTTGCAGTTTCACAAGGAAACTTCTAGCAGCAGTTGTAGATAAGTGGGACAGCCATGTCCTTATTGTAGACAAAGTTGCCCCGCCTAATTGGAAGGTTTGAATGCTTGATTTTATAGTACGAATTCCTTATTTTCAAGTTCACTTTAGCTTTTTTCTTCTGGTTGATTCATAAGTATTTTTGAGGTTGCATTTTGATAGGATTTTAAATTCAAGGTTTTGTATTTGAGTCTTTAGGTCAAATTGTACAAGTATTAGATCTTGCAAGACGAAAAAAGATGCTTCAACCAAATATTTTAGAGCAGTTCAAGAAAAAGAAAAACTTATATGCCAAATCCAAATCCTTACCTATCGAAAAGCAACCTGAATGAAACAAGGATTTTTATGCAAGCATGTTGATTTCTATGTATGCATCTAAATGATGAGCTATTTTTGTCTTTGGACGGTCGGTAGTGTGTGACTTTGGTTCAAATTTGTGCTTGCAACTGCTATCCCCTTACTTCTTATTGTATATCTAATCAGTTAGAAAGTTGCACCAAGCACAGAGAAAGACTGTAATAGGTTAGAGAGACAGTAACCTGAATGATGTCTTGTGTGGCCAATCTTTGCCAACTAGCACCATTTTGAATAATATCTGAGTGTGGAAAATGCAATGCTGACAGCACCCCTCCATGTAGCTGAGACTTGAGAGTATTACATTGTTCAATTTTACATTCATTCATGCTTGTCAACTCCTGAGTTTGGCATCAGCTAAGAATTTATCATTTCCAAAGATGAAAATTTCTCAAACTATATTTGAAGTTGCAAACATCTGACATGTTCACTGTTGTTGTACATCAGAATGAGCCTGCAGGAAAAATTTTGGAATTTTGTATCCTCCACTTGGCAATGTCTGAGATTGCAGTTCTTGGAACACGGCACCAGATTGTCATTAATGAGGTAGCTTTATCTCTCTCCTTGATCATTGTTCTTTTGTGCTTAGCCTACATTCTGAATGTTGTTATCTTCCTAATCATTCATCTCAATCCCAATCTGATCCCGTTTACTTGTGTTTGGTTATTGATGAAGGCTATTGACCTTGCTAAACGGTTCTGTGATGGGGCAGCCCCGCGCATAATTAATGGGTGTCTTAGGACTTTTGTGAAAGATCTGTCTGGAAGCACTGCTGTTCAGGCTTCAGATGCTGATCAGAAGGCAGAAGCATGAAGTGGGAAACAGTATAAGGCTTTTGTCTGCTCTGATTGCCAGATCTCCCTCTAGAAAAAACCTAAATTTGAGTATTGTCTGGCCGATTTTGCATTGCAAGAAAATCTTAAGAGCTACTTTATTGTGTCTTTATTGCGAGTTCCCATGAAGCCTTGACAGATAGTCATAGTTTGCTTCGTGTCCAAAGGTCCAAACCAGATGGAGTTCTGATGAATTTGGTAACAGGGAATAGAGCAGAATGTTGTATAATATGTATCTCCATATACTGTTTCAACACTGAAACTGAAATGTGGACATAGATTTCTATAAAGTACAAACATTTTTGTTATATCTATGGTTCCTTTCTAGCAACTTGCATGCCCTGTACAGTTAGGAAAAATGACGTAATTGGGTGATTCTTGGCTTTTGCTTATCAGTATTTTAAAGAAGACATACTAGATGCAGAAATTGCAAAAAATTTCTGCCAAAATGCTATGGAGGTGAAGGGAGATATACTGATATTTTCCTTCCACATCTATTGACAAGCATGGAAGACTAACTTGCAGACCCGAGGGAGACCTCTCGAGCAAGGTGGTCCAGAATCAACATAGATGCTGCCGTTTTCAGGAATGATGAGGTTGTAACTTGTAATCATCAATTCCATTCATCATGATCACACATTATTAGGACAGCCAACTACAAATAATAAGATAATTACCTAAATTAACAAATATCAATGACATTTATCCACATTGAGTTATTGAACTTTTATTTATTTATTTATTCGCATTGAGAATTTTTTGCATGGTAAAAACAAAATTGATGAGAAATTATGTAACGCTAATGTATAAATTACAAAAATGTTACATTAATTTTAAAAAATTACATTATTTAATACATAAAACTTGAAAATTTTAAGAATAGATAAGTGGAACTTTATTTTTTTATAACTTCAATAATTTTCATAATGAAAAAATTAGTATAATTTTTTCCATGTTTTTAAATCGGTATTACAAAAAATTTCATCAATTTTATTTTTATCATTAAAAAAGCCTCAATATGAAAAAAAAAAAATAAAGTTTCAAGACTGATAAAAGTTTTAGAAACGCCAATGTATAAATTACAAAAATGTTACATTAATTTTCAAAATTAAATTATTTAATACATAAAACTTGAAAATTTTAAGGATAGATAAGTAGAACTTAATTTATTTTTTTGTAACTTTAATAATTTTCATAATGAAAAAAATAGTATAAATTTTTTAATGTTTTTAAAACGGTATTACAAAATTTTTCATCAATTTTACTTTTATCATTAAAAAAACCTCAATATGGAAAAAAAAAAATTAAAAGTTTCAAGACTGATAAAAGTTTTAGAAACACCAATGTATAAATTACAAAAATGTTACATTAATTTTAAAAAATTATATTATTTAATACATAAAACTTGAATTTTTCAAAAAACAAAATACATAAAACTTGAAAATTTTAAGGATAGATAAGTGGAACTTAATTTATTTTTTTATAACTTTAATAATTTTCATAATGAAAAAATTAGTATAAATTTTTTAATGTTTTTAAATCGGTATTACAAAATGTTTCATCAATTTTATTTTTATCATTAAAAAAATCTCAATATGAAAAAAAAAAAATTAAAAGTTTCAAGACTGATGTGGGCAAATAAAACTTCAGAAACTTAATAAAAATATTAGAAATGCCAATGTATAAATTACAAAAATTTTATATTAATTTTAAAAAATTACATTATTTAATATATAAAACTTGAAAATTTTAAGGATAGATAAGTGGAACTTTATTTTTTTATAAGTTTAATAATTTTCATAATGAAAAAATTGGTATAAATTTTTTGATTTTTTAAATCAGTATTACAATTTTTTTTATCAATTATACTTTTCTCATTAAAAAAACCTCAATATGAGAAAAAAAAAAATTTTAAAGTTTCAAGATTTGATATGTACAAATAAAACTTTAGAAACTGAATAAAAGTCTTAGAATGAGTTGTTCCAATATTTTTATAATTAAATTCTTAATATTTGAAAATTCCTAGCAAATGGGTTTGACAGGCTTTTGAGTAGTGGGTTGGGAAAAAGCAAATCCATGACCATGGGCCCACGTTTACTTGTAACTTGTAATTCTAAAGAAACCCAGTCCAGCTCTAACTCTATCTAGGGTTTCCTTCTCGCTCCCTTCCCGACTCTCTATATAACCGAGCTCCGTATCAAAAGTGGCTGGTAGCTGGTGACTGGTGAGAAAGAAATACAAAGAATTTCTCAATTTAGGTCTTTGTCTTTGCAGTTAGTTAATAGTTGAATTCGATTTTTGCAAATTTCATTTACTTCGAAGCCTAATATTGCAATTCTCTGGTCAGATCCAAGAATGGAGAGTTAGATCAGGGAATCTATCGTTAGGCAATAGTAATGTTTTTTTTTTTCAATATATACATGAAATTTCAGGTTTTATGTATACTCTGCCTTTAGCTCCGATTTTCCTCGCTTTCTTTGGGAATTATCGGTGACAAGGTAGATACATTATTTTATTTTCTTAATTTATTATGTAATTATCTAAGATAATAATAATAATTATTAGTGTATGATGATGATTGTGGATGATGAAACAAATCAGACGGATTCCCACTGATTTTTCTAAATATGATTTCAATAATCAGCTACTTCTGACTCTTCATCATCATACTCTAATTTAATTGATTTTTATTTTTTTGGAAAAATTAGTTTAGTAATTAGTTTCAAATATAGTTTATTTGGGCCGGTGATGTAACAAAAATATTTGCTACTCTTGATGGGATTCTAAGGAAATCTCCAGTTGATGATTCTTATCCACCAAGATCTCTGAGGCCTTGTGTTCTAATGGGATTAGTTATTTGAAACTGCTCTGATATGAATCAGAAGTTTCCGGCTTGTGATTGATTTGAAGTTCTTGAACTGACCTGAACTTGGATTTCATTTTTTGAGAAAGGATAGGAAATCAAAAACAGCTCTTAAAAAATTTCGTTAAGAAAACACTAATATTTCAATTTATTTCATTTTTTATAAATAAGAAAGTTATATTATATTATTACAAAATAAGAAATTAGTATATGTCATATGAGATTAAATTTAATTAATTAATTTATTTTTATTTTAAAAAAATTAACTAATTAATTTTTTAATTTTGATTTCGTTAGATTATTTAGTAAATGTTTTTATATATATAATAAATATAATTTTAATTTTATTATTTAAAAATAAAAAATCAGATTAATAAAATTATTTAATTTTATTAATATAAATAATTTTTATTGTATGTAATAATTATATAATAATAGAATAATAAATAATTTTATAATTTGATGATATTAAATATAATTATTATTTAATTATATAAATATTATTTATTTTTATTAATTTGAATTTTTTATATTTTATATTTTTAAATAATAAAATTAAAATTGTATTTATTATATATATAATTGTATTTTAGTTATTTTTTATAAATTTAACAGAAAAAAGTATAAATAATTTATGGAATGACTAAATAATTTACGGAATAACTAAATAATTTAACGGAATTAAAATTGATAGACTAATTAGTTAGTTTTTCAAAAAGTAAGGACGAATTAGTTAATTAGATCAAAACTCATAACTAAATAGTAATTTATCCAAAATTTTATTGTAAAAAAAAATCATCCAAAAAAAATATTTAAAAAATAAATTATCCAAAAAAACATTATTATCAAAAATAAAATAGGAAATAAAAAATGAAGTATTATAATGAGCAATACACTTTTTTTTTTTTTTTTTTTTTTTGAGGTCGAAATATAGGTTACACAATAAGAATAACTTATACTAAATTAGTGATAACTTTTTATAGATTGAAAGACTCAAACACGAGACTTCTCACATCTTATTGACAAAAATATTTTTCTTTTTTTTTTAGTGTAATGATTGTTAAAGAATTAATTATGTATTGCTTATTACATCCCATTTAAAATATTTTATACAATCTACCAAATTTTTATTCCATAAAAATATGATTACAATCTACTAAATATGACTTTATTTCAATAAATAATAACATCTGGCATAATATGAAAATATGATTATGGTGTTGACAGTGATGGATTCTTAATGGTGTGGATATGGTAGTCGCTTTCAAAATTTTCGAAAAATATATTAAAAAGTGGTCTAAATATTTTGAAAAATGACTTTCATAATAGAAATAAATTGAAAGGATAGAGGTGATTTAAATTAGGTATAAGTTAAGCTCACAAATAAATTGAGGATTAATGAGTAACTAACCAATTAGGTATATACTCATGTATTTGTAGTGTATTTTTTCAATATGGATTGATTCTTAACACTCTCTCCTCAAGTGACAACTAGGCTTTGAATTTCCCGTTGACCACTTGAAATTGAATTCCTTCCCTTAAAATTCATAATACAAATGAATTGAGATTTAATGAGTTTGGGTCTTTGTAGTGTATTTTTTCAATGTGAAATTGATTCTTAACACTCTCCCCTCAAGTGATAATTGAATTTTAAATTTTCAGTTGACCACTTGAAATTGAATTCCTCTCCCTGAAATTGAAATTTGAATGTAGCGGCAACACCAGACCGGGCCGCTGGGACTAAACATCCAGACGGACACCGGGTGATTGAAATTGAACCGGGTCAAATATGCTCTGATACCAAGGTTAACCATTGCTAAAATGTTAGAACTAACCAATTAGGTAATCAAACCCAAACCATTATATACCTATGTGTTTGTAGTGTATTTTTTCAATGTGTGATTAATTCTTAACATTTAATTCTCAAATTTTTTTTTAAAAAAAATTTGTTACCTCTAAAATTAAGAGGCTAGATTTATCACTTACTGTTTGATTCATGGTTGAATCATTAGTTCATTTGTATTGATTTTCTCTTTGTTTTTTAAAAGGGTGATGGTACTGCTAGAATGAGAATTATTATGGTTAAGCAATTGACTTTCTTAATTTATAAATTAATACATTTATCCTTCTATTAACTTTTAAAGCAATTTCCTTTTATCTTTATTGAAATAAAATTATCGACAATTATTTCTTTCCTTTTTTTTCAAATTAAATTTCATATAAATAAATACTTTATTAAAATGAATCAAATTTATTTAAATTATTTTTATTTTTATTTAAAAAAATTATATACAATTAGAATTCATATAAACAAAAAATCTATAATAACATTAAAAGTGGATAAATGGCACTGTTTACTAGAACAATGCTCCATCCCCACTAAAATTACTTTCATGGTCCTATTTCCCAGTAACCCAATAAAAATTACGACACTGTTTTGCTTTCAAATTGATTTTGGATAATTGTTTTTACAGATTTATTCTCCCAATTTTACTTAGCTTTTTTGTTTTTTTTTTTTTTTTTTTTGTCCTTTTTGGTCTTTTTGTTCTTATATGCTTGCCATCCTTTTGAGTTTTTATCTAAAATCATGTCCATATTACGGTGCGTTTGGCATTATTATTAGAGGTTAAAAAAACATTTTTAGAATTTCTTTATTTAATTAATTAATTTTTATTATTTTTTATAAACTGTTTTTTCAAACATGCTTTTGAAAAAAATATTAATTTACCTACAATAATAGTGTTTTTGTAAATCCTTAAACAAAGCATAAGCAACAAAAGAATGAGGGTGCATACTAATGCATAATCTAATAGTAAGTGCATATACGATTTGAGTAATAAATATATGTTCAATTCTCCTCCCATACTAAAAAAAAAAAAAAAAAAGAGAAATAAAAAAAGAGAAAGGGTTGCTAATCCACTTCTCAAGACCAAACATGGAATTGACTGCTCTTTCTAGATAATGAGCAACACAATTCGCTGACTTTTTAACAAAATCAATTTCACAAGAGATAAACTATGCGATAAGCTTTGTGTTTTAATTTATTTTATTACAAAAACAGTATTTTAAGTGATAAAAAATTAGGAGAAAAGAAAAATAACGACCAAACAGGAAAACAAAAATTAAAACAAAGTTTTTTATCAATATTTACATGTAAAACGATAATTTTGTTATTGAATTTTAATAAAAAATATAATATATTTATGCTTATGATAATATTTTAAAAGTAATAGAATTTGTTATTTTTCTTTAAAGGTAATAATATTTTTACATATAGAAAATAATTGAGAAAATAAAAGAATAATAATATAATTAATGATAGTTTATATATATTTTTTTGAATGTATTAATGATAGTATCTTAAAAAAAGATAAAAGGCAATTAGTTTTGAAATTAATAAAAGGGCATATATATCAATTTATAAATTAAGAAATATTCCTGGCTCTGATAGCATTGTCATCCTTTTTAAAATTTCAATGGTGCTAATTGCTAGAAATTGAATTGCTATATATAGGCATGCTTATTGCTTATAGTTAAGGAATTACAATCACGTAGTCATAGGAATCTCTGAAGAATGAAGGCCTTCAAATTTGTCATCTTTATGATTCTTCTCTCCTTCTCCATAGGTAAACGTTAATGGTTCATACTATTTATCAATCTTCCACAAAACAATAATTTTATTTTAAAGATATTCATATACAAAATATCATTTCTTTTTATTAGTGGATTTGAGAGTTTATCTTTCCCAATTTACTAATAAATTTTGACTTACATATCGTTTCATATATATGAAATTCATTATTGTTACAAATGAATTTTAAAATAAATATTCATATTTGAATTAATTATGAAATTTATTAAAATATGTAATTTTATGAATTTGTATTTAAAATTCATTAGTTCTGATATCTTATACTCTTTTAAATTTAAAATTCATTTGTAAATTCTGTCAATTTATGTAAATTTTAGTTAAAGCATAACCAAGTTTATACTAAATGAGATTTCGTCTTTATGACGAGTGTAAGAGGATGACTAATTAATAAAAAAAATATTTTTAAGGGTGTGGTCTGGTTAATTAATAATTCATTTTTGCCAATCAGGTGATCCAAATTAAGGATCTATATAATATAAGATTATTCTTTTCTGTACATTGTGAATGAAAAGATAATTAATTAATTTACTAATTACAATTTGATGGTGGCAGGAAGTCAGGTAAGGGCAGCTCGTATTTGTTCGAAGGCAGAGGCTCTTCCTAATTGCACAGACACGCAATGTACTGAATTGTGTGTGAAGAAGTATGCTGCTCCTGGAAAAAGCGGCGGAGCTCGTGGGTATTGTGTTGTTGCCGGATCTTGTACTTGTGTGTATCAATGTGGGCCCTAGTGTTAGCAAGCAAGTGAAAGAATGAATAAAAAGTAGGAATGAATTTATTTATTTATTTTAAATTTATGATGATTCCATTGTTCAATCTAAAATAAATATAAAATAAATAAATCATTTGATTCAAAATAAATATAAAACTTGATTTAACTTTTGTATTTTTCAATTCGTATTAAAAATTTACTTATTTATATGTTTTTATATATTGTATCATATATTCTCGAATCAACTTATTTATTTATCTACATTTATTTTTTAAATGTTATATTTTTATATTTTTATTTTTTAAACAAAAGATTTTCTCTAATATAAGTTGAAATGCATCTAACAATCTAATAATGAGTTTTGGTATTGAAGTATTGACAAAAATCTGAAATTCTTAATAGCTTTATTCCTTCAAAGGATTCAATAGTTTGAACTTTTGGATTAGTTCATATTTGCTTAGCAATTAGAGAGAAAATTAAAGAGCAACTATAATTATTATTATCAATACTAATAATAATTAGTTTGAACAATGGATGATCTTAAAAGGAGTAGGTCAAAAGTGGAAAAATAAAAAGATTAATGTTTAAATTAGCTCTTAACTTTTTTTTTTTTTTTTAATTGTGTTCAATTATATCTAAAATGAATTTTAAGGTTAAATTAGTTATTGATATTTAAAAATTGGTTCAATCAAACTCAAAATTAATTTTAAAATTATGAGTCAAATGAATATATATTTTTATTAAAAAATAAAAAATAATTGTAATAAAGAATAAAAAATTACACATATATATATATATATTTCAAAAATTATAAAAATTTCACAATTAATTTTTTTTCTCAATTTTCCCAATCACCAAACATTTTCCTCAAGTTTCCCACCTAATAAACAAAATTTTCTTTTATTTTTCTAAAATTTTCCACTTATGAAAATTTATATTCATTGATTTTAACTTCTTAGATCTTAAAATAATAATAATTTTATAGTTTTAAGATTGATGGTTTTGTGCTTTTTCTTATTAAGAAAATTTGTATTAAAAAAATAAATATATTATTTTATTTTTTAACAAAAAATTTGATCCAATTGACTAAAATATAAAAATTCATGAATTAATTTGGTCTTAAAATTAATTTTAAATTTGATTAGAGTAATATTCAAATGTTAAGGATTAATTTAACCCTAAAGTAATTTTGAATCTGATTAGGGCCAATTTGGGCTTTGTCTGAAATAAAAAAAAAAAAAAAGTATACTTTTATTTGTTAAGTCATTTTCAGAATGGGCTTGAATAAGAAAAGGGAATTTTTACAGAAATGTTTAAAAAATATTTTAATATTATATTTTTTACATTTTGATCAATTTTTTTACAAAAATATGCTGTTTGACTATTTTTTTTTAAAAAAACGTTTTTTAGCAGCATTTTTTCGCTTTTCAGTGAAATGGTATATATTGGGTTTATTTTGAGTATACTCGTATTATATTTTGAGTTTATGTTGGGTATATGTTTAGTATATACCTGCTAAATTTTTAGTGTTTATTTTTAAAATTGATATTCTAATTCAAAATGATATTCATTCAATATATTTTGTATACATTTAATATATTTCAGTAAAACTTGAAAAAACTAAATTTTTGGTTGATTTATTATTTCAAAATCTGTAAAACAATATTGAATTAAAAATGATTATAATAACAGTAAATTTTATACTCTTAATATATTTTGAGTATAAAAAATAACTAAATATATACATCAAATCAACCAAATATCAACCAAATATATAAACAAAATAAACCAAACATATACTCAAAATAAAAGAAAAGTTAGAAATGTTAATAAAAACGGAGGCTCTGCAATAAAGTTATATTCTCCTTGTATATAATTACAAGTGGCACTCCAAAATATAAATATAATCAACCATATATAAACCAAAGACAAATACATATCTGCAAGTTTAAATTATTTAACACTTTTTTAATTTAAATTTTATTTTAATGTTATATATATGCAAAATGTAATTAAATAATGGACGATTGTTGGTTCAACAGAACACAAGACAATATAATTAATTCATATTTCACACTCATAAACACAATAAAGTAACAGTATTATTATATATTTAGGTAATTAATCAGAATTTTTAAAAGTTTTATTATAATACTTTATTAATTTATAGTTCCTGGTAGTTTCCTTTTAATTAAAACTTTAAATTTTAATGTGTCGTCATTTTGTCATTGTCTATCTATTTCTGTTAGAATAACATTTTTTATGTGTTTGATTAAAATTTAAAATCAAGTCCAATTAAAGTTTCATAATGAATAATTTTAGTTTATTGACACATGATATCTTTAGTCTTTTTATATTTGTTGTCTAATTAAATTAATAATAATTATAGCTAAAATTTTATTAAATTGTTTTTGTTTTTTCCTTCTTCACACTTTCTATTTCAAAAGTCAAGGGTCATTTTCTTTATTCTTCTTCTTTTTTTAATTATTTATTTAAGGCTTAATTACAAAAGCAATTATCAACTTTAACACTTTTTTCAAATTTATCACATATCTCAATCATTACAATTAGATAACATATAAGCCAAAAACAAATGTTTAGCTAAAAAAAAGCGAAAACAAAAAATGTTTACAAATGTTTAGCTTTAAAAAAGCGAAAAGCTGATGAACATAACAAAAAAATTCAAAAAACGTAAAACAGTAAAAATAACTTAGCAAAAATGTTAAAACAAAAATGAGAGCGTTAAAATGATTTTTTTTTTCAAATAAGTACGCGCTGTAATTTCCTATAAGAAAAGTGTACATGGGTTGTTCTCAGTCTTACATAATAAAATCAAATGAGCTTCAGCCTTTTTAAAACTTCCAGTCGGGCATTTTGGACCATCCAAACATTCTGTTCCAACCCGTATTGTTCTTCGTTGCAAAAAATAAAATCAAAACCCGAAAAAAGTCATACTAAGCAAAAAATCAAAGCTCGAAATCGGAGGGAAAATGTCGCAGTTTTGGAAATCGGGCGCCGAAAAACCCTGCCTCCTCAACGACGAAGAAGGTGGCGTACTTTTTTTTCTCCTCCTCCCTCTCCTCCTCTTCATCTGGGTACAAAACCGAGTTCTTCTTTGTGTTTATACGTTTGTATAAACTAGTGTTTATACGTGCTTTTTATGTGTCTATACTTGTTTGTTCTACAGATATGGATGTTAGTGTGAAAAGAAGAATAAGAAGAAGCTTCTCATGTTAAGGTCAATAACATACAACAACATGTGCATTACCAGCCAAAGTCCTCCATCTGCACGTTTTGGACAGCTAGCCTTCCACCAATCAAGCCTTAAATGGAGGAAATGTGTCTCTTCTCTCTATAAATATTCTTGAAACAAACCTTGTAATAACACAAATTCATTAATACAATTATCAGTTTATCATGTAATATAATATGGTATCAGAGCCTAAGAGCTCAGTAAATGTCAGAAACTCAGCTTGTGCAAAACACAAAACCCATAAAATTCTTTTTTTTTTTCAGTCTCCTCAAATTTGTCCTAATTCACCTCTCCATGCACACGTCTGATTTTTTTTTTTTTACCACATCATTAGAAAGCCCTTGTCATAAGAAGAATTCTGAAACAAACCGAAGCCTGAATGGAGTCCTCACGTGCCTTCACGCACCGCCCAAAGAAGCTGAGTTAGTCTTCACTCGCGACACGCGCTGGCTGAAGGTAGAAGATGACCTAGTTAGCGCCATTTGTCAGACACGTAGGCTCCACATCACGCCACGCCAGCCACCTATCAGTCCACATCACCACCCAGTCAGCCTGACACGTCATCACGCCATGTCACCCTTTGGGTCCCATTTTGTTGATGTGGCGCCACGTAATCGACACATCACCTGACATGTGTCATCTGTCACTACCACGTCAACATATGTCTCCAATCATGTCCCGACACGTGTTCGACAGGTGTCCCAGTAATATCCAGCCACGTGTCAAATGTGGGTCAGCTCTGCCATGTCATCATCCATATCCGAATATGACCTGACCCGATTCGCGCACCATTTCGTTATGACCCGACCCGAATCTGTTATGATCCATAGTTTGGTTTTCAGTATGATCGAATTGGTTCAGTTTGCTTTGACTAACCGGTTCAGTGATTTTTACACTGGTTTTCAACAAACTTAGACCGGTTCCCAAAGTTTTTAAATCTTCTGAGTTCAATTTTGCAGGCCTTTTTGCAAAATTCTACTTCTGTCTATCTGTTCTCGACCCTATCTCAATTTTTTATGTTTTTGTGGCCTCATGGTTCAACCTCTTTCCTACCGATTCCGAATAAACCAAGATTGGTTCCCAAGGTTTTTAGACATTTTGAAATCAATTTTGTAGTTTGTTTTACAAAATTATGTCTCTATCTATATTTTTTCGACTCTATATCAATTTTCAATATTTTTTTCGCCACCCGATTTGACCATTTTCAGACTAGTTCTATATGAATCAAGACTGGTTCCCAAAATTTTTAGACCCTCTAATTCTATTTTCGATCTCTATTTTATCATTTTTGTGACTCAATCTTTTGTTTTGGGCCTTTTTGAATCCATATTTGCCCTTCTGAATCCATTTATGGTATATGCTTTACCAGTTTCTGAATTTATCTCATCTTTTGAGCGGTCTGAATTATTTTTTTGGCATTTTAAAGCCATTTATGGCATTTATTTTATTAATTTCAGATTTTGTCTCCTGTCTTCACGTGTTCCGCCACGTATCATATCTGTGCTCTGCCATTAATATGGCTCCTCCTGTTGCCACGTATTTCGTCACGTGTCAAAATATGATATATTTTATCAGATTTCGACTCTGTCACTAGTTTTCAGTCTATGTCATCAGATTCCAATTCTGGTTATGTTTTTCAACTCCATACTTTTTAAAATGGATGAATCAGACATTCTGTCTTCATGAAATTTTTCAAATTTATTTTTCAGTTTTCCTACGCTTATCAGTTTATATCTTTATTTCATATTTTCAGTTTGTTTAACTAGTTTTTTTTTTTTTTTTTTTAATATGTGTTATATTTTCTGTTTCAATCCGTTTTTTAAATCTACTGAGCAAACTCAAGTTGACATTTTCGATACCATCTTAAGTTTGAGGGGAAGTGTTACTGTGAAAAGAAAAACAATAAGAAACTTTTCATGTTAAGGTCAACAATATATATCAACATGTGCATTGCCAATCAAAGTCCTTTATATGCACGTTTTGAACAGTTAGTCTTCCACCAATTAAACCTTCAATTGAGGAAATGTGTTTCTTCTCTCTATAAATATTATTGTAACAAACCTTATAATAACACAAATTTATCAATACAATTATCAGTTCATCATCTAATCTAATAATGGAAATGCCAGTATTGAAAAATAGAGGCAGAGATTGCCAGCGTACAAGTACAGAACGACAATTCTGTATTTGGTGGAGACTCACGCCACTATAATTATTGTTGGCAAAACTGGTAGCAGCAAAACCACTCAGATTCTTCAGGTTCTTTTAGTTTATGGGCTTTTAATTGGTTCATTACTTTCAGAGTTCGTGAAAATAATGCTGATACGGTTTATTTTCGTTATTTAATGTTTCTTCCTATTATCAATCAAGTTAAGCCATGTATGCTGTTTTGTTTATTTATTTAGAAGATGGGACGTTATAATTTTAATTGCTAATTGGATGCCAGAGAGAGCTACAAGCTCACAACTTTTTATTTGCACTTTATTTCTTTTTTTTATGTATTATTATTGGTATCTCTTGGGTCAATAAAAGCTCTTAAATCTTCAATATAGATGTTGTTCAGGTCTTTTGGGACCTCTTTTAGTGAGCATTGACACACTCAATTGTAAATTATTGCATGCTTAAATAACAGTACCTTACTTGGCAAAAAAAAAAAAATTACAGTACCTTAAAGAAGTGGAAAATTCTTCTCAGATAATCTGAGTCTATCAGCTCATATAATATATATATTAATTTATTAAAAATAAAGTATATTAATTAATAATAATATGATATTATTAATTAATATATTTTATTTTTATTAGATTAATCTGTAAATAAAATAATAAATTGAGTTTATTTAAAAATTTATGGAAGCGAGTAAAAAAAAACAGGTGGACGTGTCATAGCTTGTACCCAACCAAGACGATTGGCAGTCCAGTGCTGTTTCTAAGCTACCTATTTCCAAAATTTTTTATATTTATCAATTAAGTCCTTATATTTTTAATTCTAACCAATGAAGTCCTCAAGATATTTTAATTTTTTTTTAATAAAATGACCTCACAAATATTAATAATAAATAAAAAATTTCCTCAATATTTCAAAAGGTTGACTCAATTATAAACTTTACTTAAAAAATGTAGAAGTAATTTAATTTACAAATTTCTGTTTATAAATCGTCAATTAAATCATTGAATATAAAAATTAAAATATATATATACATACAAATGTTATATGGTTTTTTTATCCTTTTCTTATCTAATTAAGATGTAGTAATTTATTTCTATAGATTATTAATAATTAAGAAATGTGTATAATTATTAAAAAAATTAGAGAATAAAATATTTATAATTAGTATTCAACTTCCATTATATACACATTATTTTTACTGTTTAAATAAATATTTTAATTGGATATTAGCATTTGTATATTTTATAAATAGATTTGTGGTTTAACTAATTTTATAAATATTCTTAAATAAAATAATAATTTAAATTAAATTGTAATATAAATATTTTATTATTTATCATTAATTAAATTTTCAATAATAAATTACTAGAATTCTATCATTAGTCAAATTCTCTCTATATATAATTTTTAGATTTGATATGATATTGTCAATTATGCCATTTATTAAATTTTTATTTATATATATATATATATATATTTAATCTATCATTAGTCAAATTCTCTCTATATATAATTTTTTTAAAAATAAAGAATGCAATTCAAAATTTTCGAATTAAAAAATATTTATAATTAAAATAATAGCAACATCCCTCTCAACGAGTGAGTAGATTATTATTTTTTATTTTAAAATATGAAATTCAGTGATATAATTGTCTAATATTTTAATAATTTTACTATATTTTTTATATAATTGTAAATGCATATTTTTGATAATATAGAAATTTCATTATAGTTAAATTGCTCGGTTGGTGCAAAAACAAAAAAAAAATAAATTAAAAAGCTTTGTTTGACCGTACATGAGGCATAACTTAGCGATGCTCTGGTCAAAAGACTCAATATGGATAAGCTATGTTTGACCTGACCCCAGCCCAGTTACAATTCAAAAACCCAAAAAGAGAGCCTAGCCCCCGCCAACAAAAGAGATGACAGTCGACTATCTTGGCAGCCAACACAGGCAATACTTTCCCGATTTGCATTCCTTTTCCAATTTCAAGAAATTTTCAACCGATCAAACCCTAACTTGGCTTAAAGGTCTCTTCTTTTTCCACGGGCATAACTCAAGCTCTTCCTCTCCCACTTGGCCTTCATCGATTAGTCCCTCATGCAGCAGTCATCGTCCTTCTCCACATCAACGGATCAACATGGCCTCGCCTCGCCTGAGCCGAACCGATTATGCTCAGCCCTAGCCGTAAGTCTAGTTTTATCTATTTTAGCAAATTATTGAGTTTATTTTTATATTTTGTTTTTGTGATCTTGGTGGTTTAGGAAGAGGAGAATACGGGGAATTTGAAAAAGCAATTAGCCAAATTGTTTGCTGTTTCACTTAGAACAACACTGCCTACTCAATTCGATATTGAGCCGCTGGTTGCTTCCTGCACAGCAAAATTTGGCGATTACCAATGGTATTGAATTAGCTTCATACATTCTTTCAATTATGAGTTCTTGTTTTCTATTTGATGTTTTTCCAATTATAATTTTTTATAACGTTCTGTTTTTGTTTCAATACAATGCCATGGGTCTTTGAGTAACTTTGGTTTCGAATACTCATTTAATTTTTTTTTTTGTTTCTGAATGTCTTAGAAATTTAGTAACTTCATTATTATTGTTGCAGTAACAATGCCATGGGTCTTTTCTCTAAATTGAGAGGAACAAATAGCAATTATCAGAATCCCTTAGCTGTTGGACAGGTAATATTGGATAATGTTCATCCTTGTTAGTTTTTTCATTGATTGATGACATGATGATTTGATTTTTGGAGTTTTGGCAGGCTATCATGAGAAATCTTCCATTCTCTAAAATGATAGAGTCATCTTCAGTGGCAGGACCTGGGTTCGTGAACGTTATTTTGTCGAGCAAGTGGATGGCTGAGGTGCTTGCATATTCCCTGATTTCATGTGTTTTCCAAAATCAACTGAATCGTTACTTTTCTAATTATAACTTTGCTTTTAGCATGGGCATTATTCATTTTATTTTATCATTTTATGAATGCCATCCTTGCCAGATTGTGTACATTATATTCTTGTGGCTGCAGAACATTCAAAAGATGCTTGTCAATGGTATTGAAACTTGGGCACCTAAGCTTTCAATCAAAAGGGCTGTGGTTGACTTTTCATCTCCCAATATTGCAAAAGAATTGCATGTTGGCCATTTAAGATCTACCATTATTGGTGACGCGCTAGCTCGCATGCTTGAGTTTTCAAATGTTGAAGTTCTTCGACGAAATCATGTTGGTGACTGGGGGACGCAGGTATCTTTGGTTGCCGTAGTAAATGTATATTTACTACACTTTGTGTTTTTGCTAAAGTTATATATGAGATTCTGAAATGCTATCACTTAGCTTCTATCATAATTACTTTCTTATACGCTACAAATGAGTTATATACATGAAATAAATTCCAGATTTCTGTAGTATAATGTACTGTGTATAAAGTTTATTTAGTCGTCTTTCAACTTGGTTGAAGGCTGGTTTACATGCTGTTTTCTAGCTATTTTAAATGAAGTGATTTACATTGTAATGTTGTAGGAGTTTTTGTACATGATTGTATATGTAGTTTATCAAGCTTGGATGACGTGGTTTGATTTGCTAATTCAAATCTAATTTGAAATAGATATTGATAATTTACTCTGGTTGTCTATTTACACCTGAAGGTTAAAATGGTTCGTAATGCATTTCAACTTGATCTCATTGTCAATCAACAATTCTAATCTAACAAATTATTATTCATTTTGCAGTTTGGTATGTTGATTGAATTTCTCTTTGAAAGGTATCCAAACTTTGAAGATGTCAATGAATGCGCCATTGATAATCTACAGGTGAGTCGGGACTTTTAATAAACTCAAAAGCTGCTAAAATTTAGTTTTCTTTTATGATTGCCTTTTTATTTAAAATATGCTGGCAACATATTGCTGTTTGCATTAAAATTTCAACCTAAAAATTACCAGTTTTTGGGTTTATTTGCATTTTGCTTTATGTTTTATTTGAGCAGACAGAATATGTTGTTTTAATGTGTTATAGGCAACTGTAGTTGCAATATCATTTTTCCTAAATGGTAATAGTTTTCCCTTTTGTTTAAAAAGAAAAATTCAAGTAGACATTACAGACTTGCTGAAGTCCAAATACTCGACTCAACTAAACTTTAGTCCAAGTCTAGTTGGGGTCAGTTTATATAGATTCTTTTTCTCCATTCCACACGATAATGGGCTACATCTTTGGAAAGATATAAAACCACTAGATTTCTTTGTACCACTTTTTTCCAAGTTATTTTATGTTTATCCCTCCCTTTCTTCACTCTGTCCACCTAATATTCCCACCACTATTCTACTTTGTATTCCTTCTAGGCCTTCCTGACCACCACCTACATTTTGACATCTAAGACCGCCGACCTATACTGAACTGTAGAGGCCTCATCTGGGATAACTTTGTGATCCTTGTATAAAGCTTGGATTGTCTTCCTCAGTTCCTTGTGAGATGGAAATCATTTTGGCTTCTATTTTGCCCACTTTCAAAGGTCACTTGATGTGATTACCTTTTCATAAAACAAATATTTGCCAACATTAGGTCGGCCCCATTTAGGATTGTGGTGGACAAATCGCATTTAAAAATTTATATATATATATGTTTTTAAGTTTTGAAAACTGCTTTTGAAGAGAAGCAGGTAAATTGATGCTTTTCTCAAAAACAAATTTAACAAAAGCAGTTTATGCAAAAAAAAAAAAAAATCAATCTATTAAATTAAAAAAAATTTAAACCTGCTTTTTCAACACCCAATAACAATCCCCAACAGACCCGTCGTGAAGTCTAAATGATTCTTCTATTTTGGGACTTGGATATTAAGTCATATATAGGCACTGAGCAGTTGGTTCTTTTAGTAACAACCTGCATGTTAAGCTCCTCTCACTTATGCTACTTAACATATTCTTTGGCTCTAGATTAGTAAAATAGGATACATAGATTCTAACATGACTTATGTTTCTAGCCATTCTATAAGGCATCAAAACAGATTCTAACATGACTTATGTTTCTAGGCATTCTATAAGGCATCAAAACAGAGGTTTGACATTGATTTTGAATTTAAGGAGAGAGCACAGAAAGCAGTGGTCCGCCTCCAGGTAACTTGTTTAATTTTTAACTGTAAGTTGGAGGGATCTTAACATTGATGTTTTTGCATTATCTTATGTTTGTATAACTTGTAATTTCTTTTATTTTGAATTATCACATATTGAAACTTTTTGTTACACAGGGTGGAGAACCCAAGTACCGCCAAGCATGGGCACAAATTTGTGATATCAGCAGGAGGGAGTTTGATATGGTCTATCGACGCCTTGGGGTTCAGCTAGAGGAAAAGGTAGATATTTAGCATTTGGATAATGATAGATATAATTAGGGGTGAGCATAGGTCGGTTCGGTTGTTCGGTTTTTGAACCGGACCGACCGAATAAACCGAAATTTTTCACTATAAAAACCGAACTGACCGAGTAACATGTAAAACGAATTGAACCGAACCAAAAAATCGGTTCGGTTCGGTTTTCGGTTTTTTAAATTTTTTTCTCCTAATTTTTTAAAACAGAAAAAAATTATAATTAAAGAAAAATTATAATTTGAAAAGATTATTAATTTTGACAATTAATTTTTTCAATTTTATTCTATCAATACTTCAATATTTTGCAATTTAATATTAAAAATATATAATTAATTCAAAATAGAATTAAACAATTATACATAAAAATATTATATTATTTTAATAAAAAAATCAAGTTTTTTAAATATAAAAATATAAAAATAAATTTATTTTAATAAAATCGGTTCAGTTCGGTTTATTCGGTTTTTTTGTACTAAAAATCGAATCAAACCGAAATAACCGAAATTTTTGAAATTAAAAACCGAAACCGAACCGATTATTTTTAAAACCGAAGTGAACCGCTGATTCGGTTCGGTTCGGTTTTTCAGTTAAAACCGAATACTGCACACCCCTAGATATAATGACTCATTGCATGAATAGATATGTAATGACTTATTAAATAATCATTTTTTTGTGGGTCATGCCATCATGGGAGTCACTTTTGTAGTTAGTCATTACAACACTATTTATGTAATGACTCACTACACCGATCATTTTCCTTGGTATTTTATATACAGTGGATCTGTGAATGCCATAAAATTTTGTTATGCTGCTATATGTAGAATCCTGTAGGCATAGTGAGTAAAGGCGCGTCTGAGACGCAAGGCGCACGAGGCACATGCCTCTGCGCCTAAGCACCTCAAAGGCAGGCGCTGTCTAAAGGCGCTTACCTAGGCATAGAGGCACACTCTTTTTTTTTGTAATATGCGAGGCGCAAAAAGGCGCAGCTCACTTACATTAATTAAAAAAACATGTGCTTTTTTTTTTTTTTTAAACTTTAATTTGAGCCTTTGATATAACAAGAAAAAAAAACATTCATCCATCCACACCATATTAACTCAAAAAATTAAAAAGGCAAGAAAATAAGTTTCAAGAAGGTTTTAACGTTTCGATTAGAGGGAAAAAAAAAAGGAACGGTTTCAACAAAACAAGGGTTTTTCTCAAGGAAAAAAGAAAAAAGAAAAAGCAGTTGCTGCCAAGAACGACACAAGTTTGAAGTCTTTTAAACTTTTCCTAAAATTTTCTTTTGGATTTGGAATATAGTTATTAAAGGTGCACTAGGTGCATGCCCTTGCTCCTCATACTACAGAAGGCAGGCACTGTTACAAAGATGCGTTCCTTAGTGTGCCTTGACCTGGGGCGCCTTTTTTACAAATTGACTATTTTATATGTATATTTTTTTTGAATGAAGTGGTGGAATAATCTGAGTCATTCATTTAAGTTTAAAAGTAGCTTATCATAGGCCTAACCGCACCAAAATATCTCAAATAAGAAAAGGAATAAAAAGGTCAAAAGAAAAAGAGGGCTGGTTTAAAGCAAAGAAGAAACGACCAAACAAATTTTTTTTTTTTTCCTTGAATCTTGACTAAGCTGTACTTTTAATCCTCTCTCTCTTTTCTTTAAGCTCTTTTTCTTCTTTTCCTTTTCTTTCTCCTCTACGTCTAAGCTGCAATTTTCATTTCCTTTAAGCACTGCTATGTGCCCGCCCCTTTTTTTTTTAATAATTTTGCTGCTGATTTATTATTTTCTAGCCTAAAATACCTTGTTAATATGATGAATTTTTTTTGGCTTGTGTTTACTGATTTTTTTTTTACCTTAATTATATAGTTCATTACGTTCTTAAATCCTGCAGTCTGCCTTTCTTTCTTACATTTTGCTGCTGAATTATTATTTTCTAGCCTTAAATATATTTTCTATATGTTGAATTTTCTTGGGCTTCTTGTTATTATTTTTTACTTTGATATATTGTTGATTTTGTGCTTAAATACTGCTGTATGCCTTTTTTTTTTTTAAAAAGAAAATTTATTGCTGGACTATTATTTTAGCCTTAAATATATTGTTTATATGTTGAATTTTATTAGTAGGATTAGGAACATTATGTGTTTTCAATTTAGAAATCTTTATTGCTAAGTTTATGTTTTTTTTTTTTGTCATTACTTATGTCTTTTGAGTATTTATAGTTATATTATTATATAAGTTTGCTAGTAACAAATTTTGTCATTTTAAAATTTTTTATTTTTAAAATTTTTGCGCCTTGTGTCTGTCAGGTGCGTGCTTGCGCCTAGGCTTTTGGACCCCCTTTGCGCCTTTGATAACTATGATTTGGAAACCTTTATTGCTAAGTTTTATGTGTTTTTATTTTTGTCATGACTTGTGTGTTTTGAGTATTAATAGTTATATTATCATATGAGATTGCTAGTAACAAATATTATCATTTTTATTTTTTTTTTAATTTTGTGCCTTGTGTCTGTTAGGCGCGTGCTTGCTCCTTGCGCCTAGGCTCCAGGACCCCTTTGTGCCTTTGTGCACCTTGCGCCTTTAATAACTATGCCTGTAGGAAAGCTTGTCATAGTTTGATCTTAGTGGAAAATTATCAATTTGATGTTCCTCAAGTATGTTGAAATCTCTGTGAAGATTTTACTTGACTTTTATTATCTGGTTAAATCAAGGTCAAATTTAGTAGGGAACATAAGTCTGCAATATATCTTGTATGTTTGTGATAAAATACCCGACAATCAACAAAAATTTAAGTGATAAGAATAAAATTAGGTAAGTTGCATGTTCTTTTACCCTTTTATGATGGGGCTCTTAAATGAACCTTGTTGTTGCAGTAGGGTAAAATGCTTAGGTTGTTGGCACTAAATATTGCATATGCTATAATCATGAATAAATTTATTTCTCTATTTTATTGTATTTCACTTATTTGAATATGTTGTAGTTTTTGAAACTTATGTTTAAACATATACTGAGCATGCATTAACTTATACTATGCTACTGTATTAGGAATCCAAAAATATACTTGTTTACTGATTTGAGATATTGGGCCTATCATGGAACTGAAGCTCGTTTTTCTTTCTTTCTTTTTTTTTCCCACCATAGAAGTTGCTTGAAATAAAAATGGCTGTTTATTCTATTAGAGTCCATTCAACCCCTTTGAGCCTTGCCAATGCTTTGTGTGATATTATAGCATAATTGTTAAGAGAAAAATAAGCAGCAAGCTTTTATAATCACATGTATGTTTCTATATTACTCCTTGCTGACAGGGAGAAAGCTTTTACAATCCATACATTCCTGGGGTTATAGAGGCACTAACCCAGCAAGGATTAGTTGAAGAAAGTGAAGGTGCTCGTGTGATATTTATTGAAGGTTATGATATACCTCTTATTGCTGTGAAGAGTGATGGTGGTTACAACTATGCTTCTACTGATCTGGCCGCTCTTTGGTTAGTTGGTCTTGTCTTCATTTTTTACTTTAGATTATTTGACAGCCTATGCAATCTCTATAACCACTTCCTAAATTTGTCTTTGTTGTGCATTGGGGTTAAAATCATCCTATTGTTGTATGGATTCTCTTATTTTGCCTTCTTCTAGCAATCTAAATTTGGATTTGGTGATGGATGGAGGGTGATGATGAGAATTAGAAAATACATGGATTGTTCTTCTCTATTGTCCTTTCACTTTGTTTTTGTTCTGGGTTTCACCATCTAAGTAAATGATTTAGTTTGGATGATTTCTGGATCCCCAAGTAAACTGAGAAGATTTTTGATTATGGTTTCCCGACACACCAATATGGAAGGCGGGAATTGGTGGGATTTGTTGCATATTGTAGTGACATAATTTTGAATCATTACTTCGTTTCACTCAAGTAAGAGGCATATCTATGTCCTGTGGCTGCTTATGAACATGTAGAACAGAGTGATGTCTTTGCTTCTTGATTTGTGACAGGTGGATTGTTGCTTAACATTATATTCAATATAAGTGGAGATACTTGGTGTTTTCTTTTTGTGTCGAACTATAATTACTCTGAGATCTGAACTTGTTGAGCTTCATTTGATAACATCTTTTTATATGTATTTGGGGATTGATTGCTCAAGAAAAAGAAAAAGCCAGAGGGTAAGGTGGTTGTAAATTTTGTTCTGGTTGCTAATGTTTCTTGCTCTAGGTATCGCCTTAATGAGGAGAAAGCTGAGTGGATTATTTATGTTACTGATGCTGGCCAGAACCAGCATTTTGAAATGGTTTTCAAAGTATGTATTTGCTTCTACTTCTTGTATTAACTTATCTTCCTCTTAATGCATGATGTTTTTGTTATAGAATTCTTTTGTCTTTATGCTCTGATAACTTTTTTCTTTTTTCCCTGCTGTCTTGTAACCACTTTTTGATGGAGAAGTGCTCCAATGATAATTGAAATCTGGACATATTTGCTTTTATTTCATATATAGTATTTCTAACTTGTATATTTTTGAATTCAGGCTGCCAAACGTGCAGGTTGGCTCCCATCTGCTGATAATTTGTACCCAAAAGTTACTCATGTTGGTTTTGGCGTTCTTAAAGGGGAAGATGGAAAGCGCTTTAGAACTCGTTCCACTGAAGTGGTTCGATTGGTTGATCTCCTTGATGAAGCCAAGATGCGTAGTAAAACAGCACTAATTGAGCGTGGTATAAAAACTTGAATGATTTATTTATCAGTTGTGGTTGATGTGCATTTAGTATTTGCTCCAAGATTTTTTATGGGTACCTTGTACTTCTCTTCCTGGTGAAGTCTCATTTTATATATTCTTATCAGAAGTACGTATGTATATATCTTCTTTATTCTTGACAGGTAAGGCTGAAGAGTGGACTGACGATGAACTAGAGCAAACAGCTGAGGCTGTTGGTTATGGTGCTGTTAAGTGAGTCTCTCTCTATCCTAAGTCTTTCTTGTTTCCTTATTTTAAATATTGTCATCATATTTGTCAATAGGTGTACTTGGTTTTTTTTTTCCATTCACTTGTTGGCTTATTTGAATAATCTGTCATCATCTGCTTGTGGGGCTCCGAAACTTGGGAAATTACGAAATTTAGTGTTTGGATTGAAGAAGATGGTTTAGTATAAGCAATTATGGTTGAGCCTGGTCAAGAAATAAAACTCTGGTGGCAGAAAAGTGCAGATTGGATTGTTTGTTGCCAGAAAATTTCAGCTGGCAAGACATTTTAAAGGGTTGTGTTGAATACAGAAGCAACGGGATTAGTTGAGTATTATTATGTACCTTAAAATTAGACTGATTTTGGTGGGCTATGTGAATGGGTACTCCAATTGGGATTGTGAGTTCTATCTGATGGATCAGATTAGGTCTATTTGTTGAATCAAATGAAATGAGGTTCAATTGGAGAAAAAAAATTGAAATGGTGATAAAAACAAAGAAAATCAGAGTACATATACATAGAGAAAAATATCTGGGCATAATGGCCTTACAACTGAATATATAATTGTTTACATCCAGCCAAACAAGTGGCCGAGCAAGATAACAAAGGCAGACTGACTGATACTACTAGACCCCTTAGGACTGCCAATGAAAGCCGGGACTGATAGAACTCAACAAATAATTGGTTGAGCGTGCTTATGCAACCGACCAAAGGAGATTAGAATGGTCTAATGCTTTCTTGTGACTCGTGGCAGCTTGACAGAATGAATCGAGAACAATCCAGAGTGGTTGCCACTTGCCAGCAGTCTAAACTTTTTGGGATCTGTGAGTTTGTAGGGGCTAATCGTTTTTTAGCATCAAGCAACTCTCTCCATGGAAATGATGCTGCTGGCAACATTAGCTCTGTCTACAGAATTCCTCACAAAATCCCTATTCAGTTTCTTACTTCTATGCCTCTACAGCCAAAACCTCCTGATATTAAAATCCGGTCTTCTCAGATCCAAACTGGTAAGGAGTCTAACAGGCCTAAATCCACCCTAAGCCCTCTTCATCCTGGAGAAGAGGCAGTTTATCCTTATTTCTCTTCTCCATTTTTCTCTAATTGTAATAGTCAGATATGAGCATCAACACAAGATGACATGCTTCGGATACTAGCAAATGTTCTATGGATTCTTTTGCTAGTGAAAACAGTAATGTAAGCAAAACTCTGATGACTGGACATTAAGGAAACAATCAGAACGCATGGGTACTGGCATATTCTAATAACTAGCAAAAATAACTTGGATTTATAGAGTATATCATTTTTTTTTTTGCATGCAGGGAGGGAGGCTTGAACTCAGGATGTTTCCCAAATTTAGTGGTGCACCCATTGCTGGGTTAAGCCTGTAGGTGCAATCCTATAAGACTTAATTTTGGCCTAAATTACCCTAGTACCTTAAAATTTTATGAATGGTAGAATGAAATTGTTTGCTTGTTCAAATACGTACTTATAATTTTTTTTTTGTCTCTAATCAATCAGATATGATGTTTGCTCTTAATCTAAATGGCACAAGTTTCACACTCTAAGAAGATCTTAGCAGGGAAAATCTGAAAATTATTAATAGTATCTTCTGCCATGATTGTATCATCTAAACTTTGTCTAATACACTTGTTACTATTTGGTGGTATGAGATTTGTATGTTGAATTGTGTATTACTACATTGTCTACTTTTATTTAGATTAAATTTTCTTGCTTGTGTGTGAATGTAAATTCTCTTGCATTCACTTGTTAACTTGTTCTGGCAGGTACGCTGACCTAAAGAACAACAGAATGACTGATTACAAATTCAACTTTGATCAGATGCTTAATGATAAGGTAGGCATACACGTGCTGCTGCTTTAAAGCATATTTCACAAAGATTTGACATTAAACTTGCTTATTTCTAAGGCGATTGTAATAGTATTAAGATTCCTCATGTTTCTCTTCATCGGCATGTGTATATTACCTTTTCGTTATGCTATTTGGCCTTCTGGTCTTATATAGACTGTTACCTTATTATTGTTTTGACTACCACAATCAATGCCTATAACTTGTAACCAGGGCGATACTGCTGTTTACTTGCTGTATGCACATGCTCGTATCTGTTCAATCATCAGAAAATCCGGTAGAGACATAGAGGAGTTGAAAAATGTAAGTTCTTTTATAATGTGGCTTGCCTGATACTATTATGTCCTTGTACCGTTTTTTTTTTCAGTTAATGTATGTTTCTTCACGTGACTAAACTGCCATTAATAAGTCATTTGTATGTGCCTCAGTTTTGATTGGAGGCTACACCATCGCAATCTTCTTGTTTAGTTATATATGGTCCTGGTCATGATCTAAGAGTCTTTTTCAACACCATTTCTTTTAATTTGTGCATTGCACCCGCCCATAATTGTTATCTTCTCATGATGATTAAATTTATGTGGAAGACCCAATTAAGTGACTGTCACAACTTGTTATATGTTTCAAATAATATGCATCTAGAGTCTTGGACATTAGTTTGTAGTGATTTTTTCTTACACCATTTAGTCTACAATCTGTTGTGTGCTTTTATAGTCTCCTTAGCCAGTATTAAGTTATCAAAGTGGACTTTGTAATTTCAAATAATGGAGCTGCTAGACAAATCCTATCACAATTCACAAGACCTGCTGCAATAAACATCTCAGAGACTGAAGTTCGATGGTATATTTTGCATCTAATGTCTTTTTTGGGCTATACAGACGGCCACACTAGTGTTGGATCATGCGGATGAGCGTTCCTTGGGGCTTCATTTACTACGATTTGCAGAGGTAAGTCATGTTCTGCAGTTGACTTTTTATTTCTTTGGCTTGCTTGTTTTTACAACAGTTAGCTAGTCTAACTAATGCAATCAACTTTTCAGACTGTTGAAGAGGCCTGCATCAACTTGTTGCCGAGTGTGTTATGCGAATACCTCTACGGTTTATCTGAATACTTCACTAAATTTTACTCTAATTGCCAGGTATGCTTCAACTCTGGACAAATCTTACTCTAATAATAAAATATTGATTGCATAACGTAGGATTAGTTTGCTATCTAACCATATGTATGTAAAAGCAACTGGTTAATATTTTGCACAGTATAAGTTTGGGAAATGCTATTTCCACATGTCTCTTGGCTGCAGGCATGCAAATCATGTAGGAGAGCAGGTGGGACTCCTCTCTCTTGCAGATGCATGCGTGCAGCCATTGCTTGTTGGAAACATGGGTTTCCTATAAGTTATCCTTTACCCTTAGCATTGACGTATGTTAGAGTGTTGGTTAGTATCTTGAGACAGATGCAATGGAACCATGGAAGACGCAAATATTTAATGGCACATTGCAACTTAGATTTAACTTTAGCATGTTGGAAATGGAGCAGGTTGTTGGATCAGCAGAGGAAACGAGCAGACTCTTGTTATGTGAAGCAACAGCCTTGGTCATGAGGAAATGCTTTTTCCTTCTTGGAATTGTACCTGTATACCAGATATGACATTGACACAAGATAAATTATAATTCTTATGAGGCTCAAGTAGTGATTTTTTCTTTGGCACTTTGAAAATTGTATATAAATTATAATTACTCTTTTTTCAAGATCTATAAGTGCCTAGAGCATCTAGAAAACCCTCCATTTCCTCGTTTAATCCTTTTATGAAGTTTCCCATATCATATTCAGCACACGTGAATAAAGAGAGAGAAGCAAAATACGATCCCAAATTCGACAAAAGCCATACATTAGTAGATTGATGAAGTCCCCATAAACCTCTATAAGAAAAGATGTGACTAGTGAAAAAAAACCCCCCTAATGAAGTTACACCATCCTAAAGAATAATCACAAACCTTTTCACAGATTGATTCAGAAAAAAAGAGTTTTAACATAGAATTGATAGTTTATATCAAGATATAAAATATAGCGCACGCATATATTTGAGCTATATTAATATACGGTCTTGCAAAACTTGGCCTTTGGCTTTGATTTTTAGTTAATAACCCAATTTACTGTACATAGGGGAGTTTGGATGCATTCTGTAGTTTTGTCAAATAATTATATAAATGCAAAGTGTTCATGGCATACACATTATCCAAATGCATTAATACATTTTCTAACGCTGCATTATCCAGCATCTAGACATATGGAACATCATTTTTTCACTCAAACTTTGAAATGTTGAACCATAGTGTTCATGCTTTAAAGTAATGCATTGATTGTCCCACCAACTATAGCAATACTATGAGAATAAACATTGGCCTCATAGTGCCAATGTCACCAAGTATGACCAAGCTTAGGCACTATTACTAGCTAGTATGACAATATTGAATATAATTATGTCAATGTGAGTGAAATTGATATAATAAACATGCTACCAAATTGCTGGAAAGGCAAAAAATATTGCATATATAAATCGCATGTGTTTATACACTTTATATATAAAAATATTATGGATAAACTAATATTCTTATTTAAATTTAAATTTTTTTAATTTATGATTAATGTGTTTTATATGCTATATAATTAATAGAAAAAATAAATAATAACAATAACATATATGATTTTATATGTGTAGTAATAATAATAAATATCAAAAATAAAAATCGAATTAAAAAACTAAATCAACCAGTAAAAAAATTGTCAAATAATTACATTGACTAATTAATCAATATAATTAAACGGCTAAGTTTACATAATTACCTAACAGTTGGGTTAACCCATATCTTGAGCACCCCTATCTGGTAATCTGCTTTCAAATATCAATAAACAATCAATAGTTTTCTAATTATTTCTAAACTTTTGAATAATTTAGCCCAGCCTTGTATCTAAACTCTAAACTCAACCCTTTAAAGCTTAGCTCACTAACATAAAACCCTAATTACAAAACCTAATTCACATGCAAATCACGTGAACGTGTTTTTCTCATACTCATCAACTGCCGATTGCTAAGTCTCTTTCCATACTTTACAAACATTAAAAAAATATTTCACTATCTCCACTCCTCAATACTTCTATATCCAATCTAGAATTACAAACCATCAAAACTAATGGTTACTGGAGGGTTTGGATGGGTCGGTTACATCGACTTTTAAAAATTTTAATTAAGTTTATATTTATTTAGCTAAATTAATTTAATTTAAGATAATATATATATATATATATATATATATATATATATATATATATATATATATATATATATATTATGAAAGTAAGAATAA
>CATKHJ010326479.1:0-25627 GCA_949750685.1 Vernicia montana
TGATCTAGACATCACTTTGGTTCCCTAAACCATCCCTCTTCGACCATGTCTCTCACCCAAACATGTCCACGTACAGACCCAGACATCTCTTTAGTACCTAGTACCATCTCTTCTCTCACTATCATTAGAATCACCTTACAAACAAGCCAATTCTGATGAGGGGGCAGCTGTGAACCCTCAATTTTGCACCCCTAAGATACTGCCGCAGCTTGACATCTGCTAAATTTCGTGCGCTATGCAGAGCCGGTATGGCGATCCCGCTAGCCGGTTAGCGGGCAGGGGTCAAGGGGGCAGCGCCCCTTGCGGGCCCCCCCGAAAAAATAGATTTTCATGCATAATATTACAAGGAGACTGACACTTTTCCGACCCCGACCAGACTTTTTGTACCAGACAGCACCTTTCCAAAATTGACCAGACTTTCTCCATAACTGACTGCTAAAATGTCCGATAATTAATTTTGGATCCACCGCCACTGATCGGCAATTTTTCAGACTTCAGAATAGCCTAAAAACTGACCCGGAAGATCCGAAAATTGACTTGAAAGACCCAAAAACTGACCCGGATGTCCCGAAAACTCAGTGGCCCGGCGATGGAAGGCCCGGCGCCGCCGCCGGGGAGCGTTTTGCTGTCGCCGGTGCCTTGGGCCCTTGCACCCCAAAATTCCCCTTTTGCCCTCCTTTTTGTGAAATTCTGAATTTACCCCTACATTTTTCTGCTTTTTGGACCTTTTTTGGTCTTTTCACTCAACCGCATTTTCCTATAAATACCCCCCTCCATTTCATTTCACCACACACCTCAAGCAATTTGTAGATTGGCTATCCATCTTGCTTCCTCTCTCTCTCTCTCTCTAAATAGTTTTCACCCTCTCTAATTAGTTAGTTAATTAAAAACTAATTTTAATTATCTAATTAATCTTTTTTTTTAAATCCCCACCCACTCTCAATTAGTTAATTAATTAAAAATTAATTTTAATTAATTAATTAATTTTTATTTTCAATTAAATTTTCATTCAAATTGGTTAATTAATCCTTTTAATTAATCACTTTAATTAATTAATCCTTTTAATTAATTAAATTGAGTAATCAAGTAATCAAATCTCCCTTTTTCAAAATCAATCCTATTTTCCAAAACTGAACTCCGCTCCGGTAAAACCACTCTCCCACCACTCAAACCCACGAAGACGGTATAATCTCTTACCCTCACTCAAATCCCAAATCAAACCAAACCAATCTAATCTGACCGATTCCTAAACCCTCCACCTCATAGTGGAATGAACTACGTGGGTTTTGATCCCCATTCAGTGGGGTACGTAGGCACGCTTGGAATCTGAATCCAAATCTCAACCAATCCCCTTCCCCTTTTATTTTTAAATGTCAATCCATTGTAAATATAAATTTTAATTAATGTTATTAGTTATTATTTTGAAGTAAAGGAGCGATCCTGTGATTTCCCTAGTACCCATAAGAGCTAGAGGAAATACTCTCCTTTACTTGCGGATGTTTAAATACTTGTCCCTTATTTTTCCATATGTCTCATAATTATGCCATGCTCATGTATTTATAAATCGTCATAATACTTGTCATCCATGAAATCATTTTTCAAAAGTCAAATTAAATTTAAAAGCCAAATTGAGATTATTTTAACCAAAAACCTAGTCCCTGAGCTCAACCTGGTTCAAGGACTAGCGACTTTATCCTTGAGTAAATTAATCAAAGATTAATAAATTGCAGTCAAATTGGGTTTTTCCTTAATTTTCCCATTTAAATAAATTAGGGTGGCGACTCCCGAACCTTTTCAAAAAATCAAATCAATTTTCTGAGGCGATAGCCGCTTCCAATCGTGAGCACCGAAACTCGTTCCTTAACCTCCCTTAAAAATTGCTCTCGCTTTTCCTTAAGGCAAGGCATTTTTTCCCGAACGAGGGGAGGAGCATTCGGGCAAGACCTCACAATTTTCCGTTTTGAATATAATTGAGGATATCCCAAAACCAAGGTTTGACATCGGCTAGCTGAAGATTCATACATATGGTGTAATACCCAGGTTGCCTCTTCAGTTCAATGACAATAGGTCTATGTATTTCGTTGTCACTCACATCTATCATTGAGGCTAAAGTGGCTAGGGTATCAGCGAACTGGTTCTTAGGTCTTGGCAGGTAGTGAAAGGAAAGTTCCTGAAAATTTTCTGCTAAATCATTCAGGCGTTGATGGTAAGGAACCAAATGCTCTTCTCTTATCTTCCACTTGCCAAGGGCTTGGGAAACAATCAGGTTTGAGTCGTCGTAGACTTCGAGGTGATCTATTCTCATATTGATAGCCGCCTCTAAGCCGGCTATGCAGGCTTCATATTCAGCCTCATTATTTGTCACTTCGAAGACTAACTTGATTGCCATGGGTAGATGATACCCCTTTGGGGAGACAAGAAATATTCCTGTTCCATAGCCCCTGCTGTTAGACGCACCATCAAAGAATAGATTCCATACCTCAGGGTCTATGGTTAGGATATCCTCATCTGGGAATTCAGGCTCAAACAACTCACCATCTATAGGGGCTGCAGCCAGCTAGTCAGCGATTATGCTTCCTTTTACTGCTTTTCTTGGAACATATTTTAGGTCGAATGCTGCAAGTACTGCCATCCATCATGTCATTTTGTTGTCAAGAACTGGCTTTTCCATAAGGAATTTCAAAGGGCTCTTATCAGCTATCACATGGGTTATGTATGAGCATAGGTAATGCTGGAGTTTGTGGCATACCCATACCAAAGCTAAACATAGTTACTTAATTTGATTATAGTTAAGCTCATGAGCTAGCATACGTTTGCTTAGGTAGTAGATGGCATTTTCTTTGTGGGAGTCTGAGGCATTCTAAGCTAGCATTGCACCTATATCTTCTGGAGTGACTGATAAATAAAGCAATAATGACTGACCTGGTCTTAAAAGCTGCAGCACGGGTGGATTCGACAGATATTCCTTGATTCTGTCAAAGGCTTTTTGGCATTCCTCGTTCCACTGCTTAAAGGCTCTTTTTCTCAGTAACTTGAAAATCAGTCCGCAAACATCCGCCAGTTGTGCAATGAAACGACAGATGTATTGTAAGCGACCTAGGAAACCTCTGATCTCCTTCTCAGTTTTAGGAGGTGGCATTTCTATGATTGCCTTTGATTTAGTTGGATCCATCTCTATGCCCCGCTGGCTGACTAAATGTCCGAGGAACACACCTGAGGAGGCACCAAAGACATATTTGGCTGGGTTTAGCTTGAGACTGTACTGTCTGAGTCTCAAGAAAAATCTTTCCAGGGCTTCTAGATGTTCTTCAAGGGTCTTAAATTTTATCACCATGTCATCTACATATACTTCGACATCTTTATGCATCATGTCATGAAAGATAGTAGTTGCCATCCTCTGATATGTTGCCCCGGCGTTCTTTAGACCAAAGGGCATGACCCGATAACAGTAGGTGGCCCATTCTATTATGAAAGATGTCTTTTCCTTGTCAAGCGGGTATACTTGGACTTGATTGTAGCCTGCATAGAAGTCGGTCAAGGAGACCACTGATGCACCTGCCATACGGTCTACTAATAAGTCAATGTGAGGCAAAGGAAAGTCATCTTTCGTGCAAGCCTTGTTGAGATCCCTGTAGTCAACACATATGCAGAATTTTCCATCTCTCTTGGGGACAGGCACTATGTTGGCTAACCACGAAGGGTAAGTGATTGGTTCGATGAACTGATTGTCCAACAGTTTGGTTACTTCTTCCTTGATCTTCAAAGACCATTCTACCTTCATTCTGCACAGCTTCTGCTTGACAGGCTTCACATGTTCGTAGGTCGGGATCTTATGAACTGCGATGCTTGGATCTACCCCCACCATATCCTTAGGTTCCCATGCAAAACAGTCTAAGAACCGACGAACCTTTTCAACCAATGCATGTGTATCATGATATGCAGATGCAATGTATATGATTCTGGGTTTTTCCTCTATGCCATATTTAATTGATTCTTTTGCCTTTTTAATTTTTTTAATTTCATTTTCTTTTAGATGTCCTATTCAATGATGAATCAGAAGAAATAGAGCAAAAAAGAAGGTTCAAACTTTTCATTGCTAATAAAAGTCCCATCATCATTAGTTACATTAAAGGATAAGCCTGGAAGGCAAAATACAGACTCAGAAAGGAAGACTCGACAAACTCAGATTCAGAAACAGACTCAGACAGACTCAGGTGACTCGACTCAGACTCGAAAGACTCATACATAGACTCAGAGGACTCAGACTCAAACATGGATTGAGACGACTCAAAGGACTCAAACATGGACTGAGAGGACTCGGGTACAGTAGGGCCGACACCTTTCTCAAAGTACCAATTATTGGTTGGAGCTTAAAATGGTTGGATGAGCTTGATAGCTCGAAACAGGATTGTGATGATGCTGGGCTTTGGCTTTGGAGCAATAATGTCTCCTCTGTCAATAAGATCTTAGATTTTATGCCTTAGAGCCCTGCATGCATCGGTTTTATGCCCTCCTTCTTGGTGATAGTCACAGTGCTAGTTAGCATTATACTTCTTGGGCAAGGGATTGGGAGGTGATTTTGGTTCCAAAGGCTTGATTATCTTGGCTTCTAAAGCTTTCTTGTAAACCAAGGCGAGGGGTACTTGCAAATCAGTAAAGGTCTTTTGTCCCAATTCCAAAGGACGTTGGCTGGTGATGGTAGCTGCCTTGGTACTCTCCCATTCAACGGAGGTGAGGGGAGTGTAGGTGTCACTCTTCTTGCACCTTTTTTCCACTATGGAAATTTGCTCTAGCATGTTACGCTTCAAGGCTTTCTTAATAATTGGTGGGGAAGGATTTTCCCTGCTTTGAAAAGGATTCAAAGAGAAGGACAGGTCAGTGCGAGGGATTGATGGCATGATAGAGGTCAGGATGGCATTGGTGTTTGAGATTGGTGATGTGAGGTTATGGGTTAGTTCAACGGTAGGGGCAGCATCAATGGGCTTAGCATGGTTCATTATTCCCCTCACCTCATCGATGATGAGTTAGCGTTGGAGACTCATGGCATTAGTGGAAGCAGTGGTGAGATGGACCAACGTATTGTTGAAGCTAGCCTGTTGAGCATCAAGGGCATTGGTGAAATTGATTTGTTGGGTGGCTAAAGTTTTGTCGAAATTAGCTTATTGAACACTAAGGACAGAGTTGAGAGTGGCTTGAAAATTTTCCTCTTGCTTTTTGAGGAGGTTGGTGAGGAAGGCATTCACGGTATCAATATTGATTGGGTTGGCCATCGGTACCTTCAAAGGAAAAGGAAAAGGAAAGGTAAGAATTTACACTTTGGAAAGGGTAAACGGATGCAACGGTACATCGGAAAAAGGATTCCCTTCACCGGGATTATTGGTTGGAAATTTATTTGGGTGACAGACCACCGGTTTTGGTATACAAGGTGAGTTTATTATGAATGTATGCATGATGCATGATAAAAAGGTTTCATGGTATATGCACAAGCTTTGATTTATTACGGTTCACAGAACCTAAGGTCAAAGGCTAAGGCTATTATATGCACAAGGGTGAAAGGTGGCTTGGTTTAGGGTCCCCGTCCCACTAGAGTATCGATATACCTAACCACATGTGAGTCAAATAGACTCGCGTGGGTCCAACAGTACGGATTGCTCGTTACACCACCGAAATGGTCGGGAATTCATCACGGGGTGGAATGCTTTCGCTATCTCCCAACATACTCAAAGAGAGTTGTTGAGCCAATGCTGCTCACCATTCAAAAGTTTTCCTAAATCTAGAGTTAGGCAATGAGCCTTTTTTATGCAAAATGACGCATGAAAGTCGAATTAAATTTAAATGCCAAATGGAGATTATCTTGAAAAAATTCATAACCAAATAGTAATCATTTTATTCGCTTTCCTTTTATTGAAAAAGGGTGGCAACTAGTCCCCAGTGGAGTCGCCAACTGTGAGGCCTCACCCAAACGCCCCTCCCCTCGCTCGAGAAAATGCCTTAAGGAAAGGCGGAGCGATTTTTAAATGAGGTTAAGGTACGAGTTTCGGTGCTTATGATTGGAAGCGGCTATCGCTTTGGAAAATTAATTTTTTGATTTTTGAAAAGGATTCGGGAGTCGCCACCCTAATTTATTTGTATGGAAAAAATTAAGGAAAAACTCATTTTGACTCCAATTTATTAATCTTAAATTAATTTACCCAAAGATAAAATCACTAATCTTTGAACAAAGTTTGAGCTCGGGGACTAGGTTTTTTGTTTTAAAATAATCTCAATTTGGCTCTTTAATTTAATTTGACTTGAAAAATGATTTCATGGATGATAAGTATTAATGACAATTTATAATACATGAGCATGACATAATTTATGAGACATATGGAAAAACAAAAAGCAGATATTTAAACATTCACAAGTAAACGAGAATATTTCCTCTAACCCTTATGGGTATTAGAGAAATCACAAAATCTCTCATTTACTTTAAAAATAATTAACTAGATAACATTAATTACAATTTACATGGAAAGTATAAATTTGACATTTACATGGAAAATAAATGGGGAAGGGGATTGATTGAGATTTGAATTTGAAACTTGGATCTAAATTTCAAACTTGCCTACGTACCCCATTGAATGAGGATCAAAACCCACGTAGTTCATTCCACTATGAGGTGGAAGGGGGTTTAAAAATCAGTTAAATTTAATTGGTTTGGTTTGATTTGGAGTTTGAGTGAGGGTAAGAGATTATACCTTCTTTATGGGTTTGAGTGGTGGAAAAGTGGTTTTACCGGAGCGGAGTTCCGTTTTGAAAATTTGGATTATTTTAAAAAAGGGAAGACTTGATTTAATTACCCAATTTTTAATTAATTAAAAGGATTAATTAATTAAAAGTGATTAATTAAAAGGATCAATTAACCACTTGAATGAAAATTTAGTTAAAAAAAAGAAATTAATTAATTAATTAAAATTAATTTTTAATTAATTAATTAATTGAAAGTGGGTGGGAATTTTAAAAAAAAAATTAACTAGTTAATTAAAATTAATTTTTAATTAACTAACTAATTAATTAGAGGGAGTAAAAACTAATTAGAGAGAGAGAGAAGAAGCAATTGGATAACAATCAACAAAAGCTTGAGGTGTTGAAGTGGTGAGGCAGTGGGGTATTTATAGGAAAATGAGGGTGAGGATAGTATAGGAAGAGAAAATGTGAAAAGACCAAAAGGGTATAGCATTTTGGGCTGAAAAATCATGTTGGAGGGCAAAAAGGTCATTTTTGGGCTGCAGGTACGGCGCGCCGCCCGAGGTACCAGCAGCGCGTCGAGTTGTTGGCTCGGCTGAGTTGGTTTTGGATTTTCGGGACACCTAGATCAGTTTTCGAGACATCTGGGTCAGTTTTCTAATCTTTCAAGTCAGTTTTCAGGATATTCTGAATTCTGAAAAATTATCGGTCAGTGGCGGTGGATCCGAAATTAATTATCGAACCTATTGGCAGTCAGTTTTGGTGAAAATTCGGTCAGTTTTAGAAAGGTGCTGTCTGGTACAGAAAGTCTGGTCGGGATCGAAAAAGTGTCAATCTTCTTATAATATTATGCATGAAAATCCATTTTTTCGAGGGGGCGCTGCCCCCTTGACCCCTACCCGCTAACTAGCTAGCGGGACCGCCGTACCGGCTCTGCGTGGCGCACGAAATTTAGCAGGTGTCAAGTTGCAGCAACATCTTAAGGGTGTAAAATTGAGAGTTCACAATTTTTGATTCCAAATATTGTGTCCTTCTTTCAACTGGAATACTCGAAGCAAAATGATGTATAAAAGCAGTAGCCAGTTGACCAAAAGAGTTGATACTCTCTTTTTCCAATGAGTCAAACTATCTGGCTGCAGCTCCCTCCAAAGAACTTCTAAAAGCCCAACATAGCGCTTCATCAATCATTGTTTGGAGTTTGATGGCATGCTTATAATCCATGATGTGAACTCTTGGGTCTGCTTCGCCATTATATTTTTTCAGCGAAGGTGGTTTGAATTTACTAGGCGTACGATAGTCACTGATGGATTTGACAAAAGGAGATTTGAGGGCTAGTCTTAAACTCTTATCTATTCCCTTTTGATTTCCATCTTTATTGAGCTCCTCCAGAAACTTGTTCAGCTTGTTTCTCATCTCCACATCTTCCCTTTTGCTTGTTGCCTCTTGTCCGCCCTAGCCCCCTCTATGTGAAGAAGAACAAAAGTCGGATTTATCACTTTTATATCCCCTTCTTCTTGAGTGCCTTTCAAGATAATCTCTCTCTCTTGATCCACCCTTTTTCCTATCATTCCTTCGACTATTCCGCTATACATCATTCCTGCTATGATGACGCAGGTGTTGATCTTCTTTATTATGTCCTTCTCTATCGTGTCCATGCACACGCTCCCTCCTATGTGGAGGTACTTCGACATCCTCTTCTTCCTTTATCGGTAGGTCTCCTCTCTATGCACGTACGACTTCCAACCTTACTCTTTCTCCTTCTCCTCTTATCGCTGCTTGGTTTTCTGTCACCATAGGATCTCTCCCAGTCTAATCCTCAAAAGTCAGCTGTCGTGTTATCCCCCTCCGGGTTGTTTCAGGGACAACACTTATAGTCTGACCTAGAGGTATTTATTGTTGTTGTTGAGCGACCTGTACAGCAAAGGCAAGAGCATTTAAAAGTTGTAGTGCAGGGGTGAGGTCTGGGTTGGAGGTAGTATGATGAGTAGTACTAGGACCTGGAGGGGTCTGTTGAGCAATTAATGTGCTTAGAGATTGTAAAGAGGCATTTAAGTCGATGGTTGTAAGAGTTTGAGTGTTTATAGGCGGAGGGGGTGATTGTTGAGAGTGAGTAGGGCTTGGAGAACTGTTTGGATCAGAGCGAGTCATGGTTATTTTGAATCAACAAAGAGATCAGCCAACATTTCTCATAGATGACACCATTTTGATGAATGTTAAATCAAAATTATATAGTTTGGTCTGAATCTCAGTTGTTGGGTTTTGATCAAAATATCCTGCAAAGATGAAAATAAAGTCAAGAGGGCCAGGCCTTATACCTGGCGATAAACCTCTGACGATTAAGTCAGTTTAGGTTTATGCCTTTTTTTTTGTGAAAGAAATGAGATGAGAAGTATGCAGAGTTCAATCTACCTTTTTATGGTTCTCCTCTTCCTTTTTATATACCCCAAACCCTTTAGGTTAAAAGGGCAAATGAGAAAAAATAAGGGATACCTTTTGATTGATGAGGTTAGTACATAGGTTCTGAAAGATAAGATATGTATCTGCCCTTGTCAAATGGCAAATAGTCAGTGTGTAAGTAGGCATGGATACGCCACATAAATACGATTTTCTTCTAACAAAAGTAGGGTGACGTAAGTACTTTGTGACATTATTTTCCTTTAGGAAATTTGTTGAACAAAATATATTTATTGCGAGGAGGGCAAAAAATTTTTAGGAGAAGGACGAAGTGATATCTTTGCCTAATGCATCAAGAACCAATCCCTTGGCTTATCCTTTAAGAGCTTTTTATTGAACCTTCATCATCTCCTATCCCGCTATAATGCTGTGACATAATGTACTTATGTTATCTTTGGACCATTACGTTGATTGTTTTTATCCTTCATCAATGCCATTACTTTCTTTTGTTTATTTATTTATTATCGAATATTTATACTACCTTATTATTATTGGATATTTAATGAGATTGGAACAAAATAATAATAAGATTAATTATTCCCTTAAAATCTTATTTTTCTTTCCTTTTAAAAAAAAAAAAAAAAGAAAACCAGACAAATATTAGTATATTATAGAACCCAAGAACATATAAATATCTTAATTTACCATCCCATCCCTTCCCTAATTCTGTTTTTTTTTTTTTTTTTTTTTTATCCTTGCTTGTTTGCTTAAAAAAATAAAAAATAAAAAATGAAAATAAAAATAAAAGGGAACCGACACTTTGGGGGTTGTACTGATAATAAGAAAGAGACCATAGAAATATTAGACAAAATATACCAGCTCTTTGCCAGCTAATATATTATCATATACATATGGCTGAACAAAAGTAAAATCTAATGTTGTGGATTTTATTGTTTAAGCGGTTGGTGGCCTTTTTTTTTCTTCTTTATTATTATTATTATTTTTGCACAGACAGAGAACAGAGACAGATCAGAGGTGGTGATGGTAAGCATGCAACAGATAAAAACGACTTTATACCAAACACAACCACATTCAGCTCATGGGCCTCCTTCCCATCTATTCACAATGATCACTTTTATTCATCATGTTCTTCAACCATTCCATTTTTTACTACTTACAAATCTTCTGAATCATGCAAGGAAAGCTTTTTTAAACATTGGCTTGCGTTGTTGTTATTAGGGGTATAATCGAGCTAAGTAAGTCGAAATAATATTAAGCTCAGACTCTATAATAGTCGAAATAATACTGAGCTCAAACTCTACAATAGCTTAACTCATTTAA
Organism: Vernicia montana; assembly: GCA_949750685.1. Taxonomy (NCBI): domain Eukaryota; kingdom Viridiplantae; phylum Streptophyta; class Magnoliopsida; order Malpighiales; family Euphorbiaceae; genus Vernicia; species Vernicia montana. The sequence goes on from CATKHJ010326479.1 coordinate 10,462, forward strand.
ATCCTCAATTGTCCTAACATTTATTTCTCGTTTTCGTTTTCTTCTTTTTTTCAGTAGGGTTAGTATTTAGTAGGTCAAATGCTGACCACACTCTCCCCCACAATGGTGTGAGAGGTTTGCCACCGTGCAAGCATTTCATTTTCATTTCTATCTGTTAAGAAAGAAAATCTAACTCAGTACAATGTTGCAGATAATCATAGTTACTGTAGGTTGATGCACTACAAATGGTCAAGGGCAGACATCATATTCTAAAAAACCACATTCAAACCATGACATCTCTTTCGAAAATTTTGCAAGTTCCAAAAGAAAAAGAAAAAAAAACACCGTCTAAAGAATTTATTACTATTAGACAACAAAATCGACACAATCAGATAAGAGGCCAGGATAGTAGAGGATGTACCTGCTGCTCAGGTTTAACTGAAGATACCAATTCTAAACACAATGGAAGAAGAGATCAACCAAATAGGAAAGGGTTCGAATTTTTCAAAGATAAAAATCTAACATAGAAATCCAAGCTACATGATGCAAATAAAAAAAAACATGCTGCAAGTAGTAGCATAACTGCAAGTAGTAGCATAACTGCAAGTAGTAGCATAAGTTCTCTATCTTCACTAGTTTAAACATCAACAATAATCAGTGACAGAAATTTGGGTCATCCAAACAAAACACTAGGAAAGAAACCCAAATTTTCATCACCTCAGCCAAAAACCCACAAAGGAGAAACAAGTCTTACCTCCTCTAAAAATCCATGATAATAACAAACCCCAAAACCTAGTTAAAACTCAAGATCATACATCTAATAAGTCAGTCTCTTGCTCACTAGCTTCCTCTAATTGCAGTAGACTCCACATTCTTCCCAAACTTATGAACCACACTGTACAAGCCATCAAAAAAACACTCCCTATATACAAAATCAACACCAACCAACCACTCAATCTAAATTAGTAATTACCTCTCATAAAAGAGTTTTCCAAAGGGCTACTTCTTTAAGGACTCGAAGACGAAGCCTCCTGTCTTGGTTCTCTCAAGTACCCAAGAAGTGTTTCAGCCTGCCATAAACAACAACAACCAAATGCCATAAACAACTAAGACTAAAATACCTTTCAATTTCTTCAATTACACATTTGATAATGCACTTTCACAAGATTGCTTAATAGCCCAAATAACTAAAATTAAACAATTTGAAATAAAAGTTGAATAAATTTCAACAAGTTCAACTATAAAATCACATTATTTTCAAAGAAAAACTGTAATCAAACACTAAATAGCTGAGCAATAATGCACACGAACCTTATGCTTAGCACGAACACTCCCAGTCTGTGAAAGGGCAACAAGAGGAGGAATCCCACCTTCCCTCACGAGCAATCCACGATTCCTAACACTATCAGCACACAATTGCAATAATGTAAGCACTGCAAATTCCTTTCCCTTAACAGAACCATCTTCAATGGCCTCTACAAGCGCAGCAATCCCTCCTTCCTCCACAATTGCTTCTCTCCCTTCTTCAATAGCTGCCAAGCTACTCAGCACCACCATGGCCTTCTCCGCCATCCCCATCCCCTGTTCTGCCACCATCCCTACAAGGGGCTTCACAGCCCCAGAACTGACGGCCCTTTCCTTGTTCTGTTTTATCGAGCATAGCTTGTAAAGGGTAGTTACAGCATCTTTTTTTCCTCTGTTGGATCCACTAATTAGAAGAGAAACTAATGGTGGGATCGCTCCACAGGCACCAATTGAGCTCTTATTCTCTTCTACTAATGCCAGACTGAGCAAAGCACAAGCTGCGTTTTGCTTAGAAGTTTCAGTTCCTGTTTTGAGTACATAAACCAAAGATTTAATAGCTCCATGGTTTGTAATCAAACTCTTGTTTTCTTCGTGGAGGGAGAGATTTAACAGAGCTGTCACTGCGTGTTCTTGCGTCCATGGATCGCTACATCGGAGAAGTGGAATTAACGCCGGAACAGCACCCGATTCGCCGATTAATGCTCGGTTATCAGACCGGTTCTTCGCCAGAAGTCGAAGTTTAGCTGCCGCCGATCTTTTCACTGCAACTGATGACGATTGAAGCCCATCCACACAGATCTTGACCGTCGGTTGGAGATCTTCCGGCGAAATACTCTCAATTATTTCCGTCGAGAAGTTCTCTCTCTGTAAAAACCCTAAGCAGGGTTCCGGCTCCGGCTCCGACGATTCACATCCTTCAGTTTTAGGTCCATTTTCAGGGGAAGGTAAACTTGCGAGACGCTGTAATTCTCCCGATATATCGCTACTACAAGCCGAGAAATCGCTGAATGCTTGAGAGATATCAAGAAAGTCCTCATCATTATTAGAAGAAGATTTCCCAGATTTATCATTACTAGTGTTGTTTCGGGAAGCAAGTTCTCCGAGACGCATATCGATAACCGATTCTGTTAAATTTTCCGACACATAAGCCGAGTTGTCGGTGGCAGTTGTAAAAGAACAGCAACTACCACTGTCGTTTTGATAAAAATTTGAGCGTATAGTTCGCATAGAACGGCCGACATGCCGGCTAATCTTGGTGGTAGAAACAGAAGATGGGTTATAAAAATTGCTTTTTCGAGTTAAAGGGAACCGATTTGGACTTGAATGTGGATGTGAATCTTCTAAAGACACCATTTTTTTTTCTGAATTTCTGAATTTGGGTTTTTAAGAGAATTTCATGGTAACGAATGTTTGAAGAGAAACCGAGAGAAAGAGAGAAAGTGTTGCAGAAGAAGGTTTGAGTAATGATTTTAATGGCTACGGCGATGGCTGGCTGGCTGGCTTTGCTGGTGTAAGTGGTTTTAGTATCTGGGTAAAGATAAAGATACAGAGTTTAGCATTTATCACAATTGTCACAGACAGACATATGGTAAGTTCAAGTCTTATCAGGCTTAGGAGTGTAAATGAGACAAACCGTTCGCGAGCGATTTAATTTTCAGATTGATAAAAGTTTGTTTGCGTTCAATTTATTTTATAAACGAGTCAAATTTAATCTTTATTTTAAAACTCGACGAATAAATGAGCCGGCTTAATTCAATTCGTGAACATTTCGATTATAAGTTTGTGAACAAATTCGATAACATATCGATTAATAAGCTCATAAAAAAATTATTATTATTATTATTATTTTAACACTCTAAAAAATATATTTTAATACTCTTTTAATCTTTTTGATAATTCAATTTTATTAAAATATATATACTCTTAATTAACATAATCTAATATCTTCTTATTATATAATTTAATATTATAATCTTTAAAAATATTTTTTTATTAATTAATATTTTTGTGATACATGTAATACTCAATTTTATAATTAGATTTTTTTTACTAATTAGATGTTTTTACTTTTATATTTATTTTATTAAAAATAAATATTTAAAAAGTTGAGTATTATGATAAGTTATAAACGAGTCGAATTAAAACTTAACTCAATTATAATTTATTAATGAGTCGGACTCGAATCAAATTCGATTATAATTTATAAATAATTTTTTGATGAGTCGAGCTTGAGCTCCCATGAATCGAACTTGAATATGATTTTTAAACTTGATCTAATATCGAGCTTGAACTTATAAAAAAAAATATCAAATCGAATATGAACAAGTTAAAGTCTGAACTATTCGACTCAGTTTCAGATTTATTTTCAGTCATTCATCAGGTAGGACCTAGTTCGACAACTTTACCTTTTCTTAGATGATATCAACGGTCTTCAATCAACTATGATATGGTAGCGGTCACGGTCCTGTGTGTCATGGTAATTTAAATTAAATTTAAAACATTTTCAACCCTTTTTCTTATAATTACAAAAGTGCACTTGCCAAATGAGTACTAAAGCACAAACTACTGTACTGTACTCTCAGCTGCGCCTGCTATTTTAGGCAGAGACATTGTTTGACTACGTGTTATTGGATTAAATTTGTAATTATTATTATTTTTTAAAATTAAAATTTGTAATTTAAATTCAAATTTTATTAATTAGACTTTGTATATTGAGTTTTGAAACTAATGAATTATGACATCTTTAGGAATTAAAATGTAAACAAATTTTAAAATTTAAAATAAAAGTGGCTGGTCAAAGTTTAAGGATTAAAAGTTGTTAAAGTTGTTAATTTTTTAAATTTTTTTAAGGATTAAAAGTTTAAGGAATTAATATGGCGGTGACGAGTTAAAGATTTTAAGGTTTGATTTTTTTTTTTTTTTTTTTCAATTTTAGCTAGAATGGGTCCCACAAAAAAATAAAATTATTATTAAAATAAAATGGGGCCGCCACATTAGCATTTTATAATTGTGTTAAGAGTTTTACTCTTTTAAGCTAACCAAAACACAGACTGTTTTGTTAAAAAGAATTATATAAATTCCAAATAATAAAAAGCTTAAATTATTGTAAATCGATTTATTAGCTCAACATATTAAAGACAATAAGAAAAAATATAAAAAAATAAAATAAAAAAAGAGAATAAAATATGTAGAGAGAAAATGGATTCCAAACTCTTATTATTAGATTAACTCTAATTTCCCTTATATAGAGGAATAGTTAGAGTTTAGTGTATATAATATTATTGAAATAACCATATATTATAATTTCTCAAAAATATATACTCAAAAATGTTTAAATAATATCCACATATTATAATTTATTTATAACACTCCCCCTTAAATATTACATGCTCCATGAATATGTCTCGTTAAAAACCTTAATAGAAAACTTATTGGGAAAGAAAAAACATAGCTAAGGAAAAGAGTATAATTCATGCGCTATTCTATCATTGCACAGATTACCTCATCAAAACCTTTGGTCCAGAAAACCCTGTGGGACAAAAACTTGACTAAGGAAAAAGAGTACAATCTTATACTGATTCGTTCCCCTGATAAGGACAACATTTTAAAACGGCACATATCAATCAATAAAACAAGCTATTCAAATATGACATTATATGAGGACTTAGTAAATAAGCCTACTAAGTTGTCACTTGAGCAAATTTGGTGGATATCTATTTCATCACTCTTCTAGAGTTTATGCGTATTAAAGAATTTGGGTGAAATATATTTAATTCGATCACCCTTAATATATCCACTTTTAGTTTGTGCAATGCATATTGCATTATTCTCAAACAACATAATGGGAACATATTTATTGATGTACTTCAGGACCATAAAAATCCTTATAAAATTACAGTATCATCATAAGTAAACATATACTTAGTTTGAGATCTATCCTTATATGGATCAGACAAATAATCAACATCTGCATGTAGACCAATATCAAATATAAATTATATGAAAATATAACCAAATCAATAGTGCCTCGAAGATAACACAATAAGTCTTTTACACCACTCTCATGTCTCTTGGTAAATGCAGAGCTATACCTAGTTAGGAATTTTTCTTACAAATGCATATCAAGCCTGATGCAATTTGCAAGATACATGAATGCAACTATAGCACTTAAATATGGTACTTCAAGACTAATTAATAGCTCTTTCTTATTTTCTTTAGGTCTAAAAAGTGGCATTTCTTCACTTTTAATGAGCGAATACCATTAGTGTAGTTAAAGAAAAGGATTTAGCTATGCAAAATTGCTTAAGTACCTTTTTCACATAAGAAGACTAGTATATTAGGACTCTTTGAAATAAATGATCAATCTACAAGTCAATACAAAATTTTGTTTCTCCTAAATTCATCTCGAACTCACTTTTCAAGAGTTCGTTAGGAGTCCCATTTAGATCATCAGCATATATTGCAATAATAACATAACCATTTTGTGGTCTTTTATGAATACAAATGGACATAGTGTATTATTCACATATCCTTATTTCAATAAGGATTCAATCAAACGATTATACCGCATATATCTATATTGCTTTAATCCATACAGGGATTTCTGCAATTTAATGTAATTTATGTCACATGTTTGATGTGCATTTATTTTTATTATTTTTTGTCCTTCTAGGACTTTCGCATAAATATAATTTTCATACGGCGCATATCAAGCCTTTTTTTAACTGCCATACTAATAAAGTATCGGAACGTGATCATATTCATAACTGGATAATAAGTTTTCTCATAGTAAATACCAGGTCTATGCGAAAAACCCTGGCAACTAGCATTGCTTTATATCTTATCACTTCATTATTCTCATTACGCTTTCGAACAAACATCCCTTTATACCCAACTGGCACATTTTAGGGAGTCAGCATAACAAGTCCGAATACCATGCTTTTAAATAGCAAGTCTAGCTCAGCCTGAATTGCCTCTTTCCATGATGACCAGTCATGTCTATGCTGACATTAATTTATATTCATAGGTTCTAGATCCATATTATCTCTTGAGACAGCATGAGCTATTGTTGAGGCAAATTCATCATCGACGATAAATAAGTTTCTATCAAATCTTTCTCTTGTATTCACAAAATTAATTGAGATCTCATAATTTTCATTCATCTGATTATCAACTCCAGGAGCCATATTTGGAGGATATAATTGTTCTGTTATCTCAGTTTATGTCTCATAATTGGCTATAGCTCTTTGACTGAGATCTTCCTCTTCAAGAAGTATCTCTTCAGGAGATTTTCTTAGTAACGCTGCTTTTATTTTCCATGGATTTTTATCTATAATTCCAATTTATTGTCCACGCTTATGGCGTATGTCAAGCTCGATTGATTTTCTATTTTCAATAGGAACTACAACCCTTACTAAGGTATTAGCAGCTGGAATATGAGACTTTGTCACTCTTTTGGTATCTATAAATGCATCTAGCAATTGAATTGCAATTTATTGCAACTGTATTATTTTATGAACTTCTAGTTCATTTTGACTTGTACATGATCAAAGCTGTATAAATGATTTTCCTTTCAGGAAATTTCTCGATATTATTTAGTACTAATATGTGCTTTTCTCTCCCCTAATATCGGGAAATGTGTCTCATCAAAATAAATTATAAGTCTCCTTTGTGGACCTATTTTGAGGTGATGCCATTAATACATAAATGGCACAACCAAAAACTCGCAGATGAGAAATATTAGGCTCACATCCATGTATAAGTTTTAAAGGGAGAGTATGTATGATATGCATAATGACATGTCATATCAAACCTTCAAAGTTTTATTATTGAACTACAAGTTCAATGTTTGAACTGCAAGTTCAAAGTAACAAATTTTTCATGTATACTAAGAATAAAACAATAATGAAATAATTCATAAATTATAATTCACAACTTATTGGTAAAACATAATCCAAATAAAATTTAAAAACATTAAAAACAAAATCCAACAAAGCAATAAGAATAATAATAAAAATGCAAAATCTTTGCAAATTACTCATTCAGAGAGTTTACGGATTCAGCTGAGTTATGTCCTCCATGTGGATTGTTTCTCTTCTAGAGTTCTCATGATCTACCAAAAGTATCCACTCTTGAGTTTTAACTTTTAGTTATCTACAACATTCACTTCAGGGATTGTTATTGTACTAGTGGGCCTTGCTTAATGATTTCTCATTAGCAATTTATTATTCTTTTCAACCACTAAAAGGCAAGCAATAAGTTTAATATTTTGTAAATTTTCGCTCTTTATACTGCTACTGCAGGAGCATATTAGAGACATGAAAAATAATATATGTCTTCTATAATATATTATGTTTTATAACTTTAGCACCACACAATTTCAGCTGTGAAGTGATTCTAAACATAATTGAATTTTATTCTAAAGAGAATAGTATCAAAATTAAATCAGTCTTACAAAGACTTATAAACAATTTATTTAGTTCTCCAGGAATGTAGAATATCAGTTATTTAATAAATTAAAATACTAGTGTACCATAAATTTATGATACTTAGTTCTTCAGTAATTTAGGATCAATTTTTCAGGAATTTTATATTTTATTTATTTATTTAATTAGTTCTTCAAGAACTATAGATAATACTAGTTTTTCAGAAACTATATTAATTTATTTAATTCTATAAGAATACAAATTCTTCATAAACTATAGATGATACTAGTTCTTCAGGAATTATAATTTAGAATACAAGTTCTTCATGAACTGTATTAATTTATTTTAATTTTACAAGAATTTTAGAGTACAAGTTATTCAGGAATTATGTTTACTTAATTAAAATTAAATAACATCAGATAATAATATCTCCAAATAATAATAATAATAATATTGTAGCATCAAGCTAAAATTTAAATTGAATTTGAGTAAAATGAACACGATCCACGAATATCAGTAATTAACGAAACATTATAGCTATATCAGTCGATTGTCAAGTAACACTAATAATATTCTCTACAAATTATCAAGTAATCACGTACCTTGCATGAACACGATCAAAGAATATCTATACGAATATCTATTCTCTCTAACTTAGGGAGTCTATATTAACCTAAGTAATATCTATTATTGTAGCATCAAGCTCGTGCTGATAACGTGTTGTAGATCGGCTTATTAGCTCAGTATATCAAAGACAATAAGAAGCAATATAAAGCAATAAAGTAAAGAGAGAAAGAGAAAATATGTAGAGAGTAAAAGGGGCTCCAAACTCTTATTATTAAATTAACTCTAGCTTCTCTTATATAAATGAATAGCTAGGGTTTAGTGTATACAACATTACTGAAATAACCCTATACTATAATCTCTTTAAAATATATGTTCAAGGATGTTTAAGTAATATCCACATATAATAATTATTTATAACAGAGAAAGGGTTTTGATAATTTTTGTCCGTCCAAAAATTATCCTACATTTCTTTAATATTTGTTCACTGTGAGAAATGGTGTACTGGGTTATTGGGTGTTGCGTGAGAGAGGGTTTACAATTTTGTCTATCTAAAAATTGTACCGTGTAACTATAAGAGTTATAGTGAATTATCCCTTGTGGATCATGGATGTAGGTTTATTGAGAAACCGAACCACGTAAAATTCTTATTGTTTTGCTGTGAGTTATTTATTAATTTCTGCTTCCGCCGTGCGTGTGAAATATCCCATAAAATTTTTCAACAAGTGGTATCAGAGCTTCTGGTTCTTATTTTGAGGTAAAGAAAAAAAAATTGGGAGAGTTCGCCTGAAAGTCCACAATGGTGCTGTCAAAAATATTTCAAATGTGAAATTTGTACCTGCTACAGGAGCAAACATAATTTCGCTAGGAGAGCTGGCGTCACATGGGTACAAATATGTTGATATTGAAAAAATATGTAAAGTATATAGAGGAGGTAGCTTGGTGAAGCAAGGTAGGAAGAAAAGAAAAAATATTTGTTATTTGGATGGTCTTTCCCTTTTGCAGACAGAAAGCAATAAAGTGAAGAAAACCGAGAAAATTACAAAAAGAGTCCAGTTTTCTAATAAGGTGGAGATATGTGGAATTTTAAAGCAAATTGTTAATTTCACATCAGCGAGAAAGGGGGAGCCCTGTAAACCAGTTCTTAAAAAGATCGTTAATACTCAGAGTGTAGAAGACTCTTACTCGAGAGGGAGCATGAAGAGACTCATACTCATGGGAAAGACTGAGAAAGTTGCAGTAATGACGGAGCCCTCCATGTGATTGGGAGGGGGAGATTTGTTGTGGTGTCCCTCTCACATGGAGGGACCCACAATTGAAATAAAAAAATAAAAAAAAATTGGCACCAAATCGGTGCCAACTATTGAAAATACTGCATCCATTATGACTTTGCTGAAGCCAATTCCATTTGGAATTGGCTTCTTCATTAAAGTGGTATTTTGCATGGCTATAAAAAGCCATGCATAGAACCGAAGAAAATAATAAAAATTGTAAGAAGCAATTTGTAAGCCAGAGAGAAAATTTCTCTGAAGAAATTTGAGAGAGGGTTTTGATAATTTTTGTTCTTCCAAAAATTATCCTACATTTCTTTAATCTTTGTTCACTGTGAGAAAGGGTGTACTGGGTTATTGGATCTTGTGTGAGAGAGGTTTACAATTTTGTCCGTCCAAAAATTGTACCGTGTAACTATAAGAGTTATAGTGAATTATCCCTTATGGATCGTGAATGTAGGTTTATTGAGAAACCGAACCACGTAAAATTCTTATTGTTTTGCTGTGAGTTATTTATTAATTTCTACTTCCGCTGTGCGTGTGAAATATTCCATAAAATTTCCCAACAGGCTAGTCCCGATTCAGGGCCGGTTTTGGCCTGCGGTCAGGCCTAGATCAAGATATGCATTATTATTTTTAGGCTAAATTATACTAATGGTCACTAGACTTATCAATTAATTTCAATTTGTTAATTTTTAGTCAAACCAAAAACTTTAATTTTGTTGTATTAGTATTTGGAAAATTCTAGTCAGCGCAATTCTTCTTGGACCCATAACCCATTTATTATCGAGGAAAAGACTTAGTTACGCTTGGTGTATACACCAAGTCTAATAGGTGAATTACATGTTGGTGTAGAGGGTATTAACATCTTTACATTTGATAAAATAATGGGCATATTCGTAACAAAAGTTTAAAATACCAATCAGTGATTGGTTTGGTGTATATAAAGATAGTTACACCAAGAGTAGTTAAGAATTTTCCTATTATTGAAATCAAAAAGTGAGATTCATCTACTAAAAAAAGAAAAGAATAGAAGATTAATAAAATCTTCCCTTTAAAGGCTTATTTGGTTTAGCGGTTACGAGAACTAAAAATGACTTGCTCCAAAATGAATCTTTGAGGACATATTCAAAACAGAAGCATATCACAAGACAATCAGGCCCAATGCCTCTAAAATCTACCACAACTAGGTTTGCCTCTCAGCATCTCACAACTAACAGGCTCAGAGCCTTTTAAGACAGGCAACCTCGTGCCTCGTCTCCTCACTCTCTCAGATCCAAACACGAGCACGTCGCTCTAAGAAGCAACTTGCTTCATCAACTGATAGCTTACAAGGGATGTCTCCATCTACAACTCTTTACAAACTTACTTGACATGCAATCCCTACCACCTCCATGAAACATGATTCTGTCACTTCAGCACAATACTCCACAACCTCCAAAACAGATGCATCACTACACGTGTCTAGTCACAGAATGATGTGATTGAGCCTACTTGAGTACCTGCACTCATGCAATTCAAGAGTACCTTTACAAATATCCAAAGTTCTCTAATTCAAAATGGGACTTTTGGAATGGAGATTCTAGGACCAACAGACATAAACCTTCCAAAGGTAACAAAATGTACTTCCTAAGCCACTTAGCCTCCAAGAAGCTCTCTATCTCCAACAAAGAAGTCTCTCGGTCATCCAACATATGTTGTTCTCTTCTCTTGAGTTGGTCACTTTTTGGAGTCTAGCACCCAAAGACATTCTTCCCCACTGGAAAATATCACAGTGAGAGTCTCAGTAACCCTTTCACTTAAGGAAACAGTAGCATCATCTCTAATTCCACTCTCTCATTGAGCCTTTAACTCCATACATGTAGTTACACTAACTTAAGTATCATAGGGCCTGATGCGGTACCCTAATGCTTTTTGTCTTCACCATACAAGCTGAGATAAAGTCTTGCTTTAATGCCCAACTCCAAACTTTTCATCCATCAAGATCAACACCTCCATCTAGCAAGATAAGCACTGTCCCATCCATCAAGGTCAACAACTCCACCCAGCGAGGTAAGCACTGTTCCATTCCACCAAGGTCAACACCTTATCCCAATAAGGTTCTCACTGCTCCATAATAAAAGGGTCCTGCACCTTTATACATACAATATCCACCGAGATCCATTACCTCAGCGCATTTAACACCTTCTCACCGAATCCTCTCTTTACCTGGACAAGACCTACTCCTTTCTAAAAAAGCCTAGGCCCAATACCTAACACAATAACACACATCTACAGAACTGCAAGGTCCTGGTCTGATGGGAGCCTCCGGGATCTGGGACACTCCTATTTGAATCAAAGGGGAGAAAAAAGCCCATCCGAAAAGTGATGGCGTCTGTGGGGATATCAACGAAGAACAACAAGGTAGGATTAGTAGGAATCATCTACAACAAAATTGTAGAAGCACATCAGCAAACTGAACAACAACATGCATGGCTGATCCAAATGGATGCATGTCATCTACGAGTCTAGAAGAGCACCCAACTTCCTTCCTACAAGCTCAATGAAATGTATGGAGTTAACTAGTGCAACAGAGAGAAACCTCATCTATATCAAGAAGCTCTTGGAGAGTCTGAGTACACCTCAAAAAGACTCTACTCTCCAAGATCCTTCATACTATGCCTCAAGATGCTACATGCAGACAACATCTAAGTACCATGAGGAATACGCCCTCCAACAAAAGACCTAGTGAACTTTAGGCAGTCCGTGAGGCAAAGTGATCTCGTCAGAGACACACTAAAGCCTTAGATTCGTCTAGGCATAAGACCTAAATCCGGTTAGGCACCCTCAGTCACTCTACTTAAGCTAGATAAACCCTCTCGACGAGATCCTATAAGCCTTGATTGGGAATCCAAGACCACAACTTTTTGAGAGGTAATTTGTCACAACCCAACTTTTAAGTCGCGACGGTCTTAGGAGATGGGTAAACTTAAGGTCACCAACAACTCATAGAACTCATACCTTTTATAAATCCAATATGGTATCATGCAACAATCTATAAATCACATCAAATCACATCACATTCCCAAGATCTCAACCTATACTACAATAACACTTCCAATACCAATCTTAGCCTCACTACATCAAGTCATTTCACAAAGTCTCCCATGCACATTCTCATATGCAATAATTAAATTTACACATTCATTAAACATATCATTAACACTTTTATCATTAACATCTCAAAGTCAAGTACACTATTGATGACCATAGAGCTCTAAAGTAGTTATATTTATACATATATCAAAATGGAGCTTTACTTTGATCTAATAATCCTTAAGGAAAGAAGAAAGCTTGAGGAACCAACTTGTACTCTATTGCTTTCCTGAAAAACACAACCACAAACTTATGAGAAATCTCAGTGAGTAAAGAATATACTACCATATTTGTGAGGCTAGGTTTTCAAAGTTGGCTCACACGAATGGTATTCATTTTCCTATATATAGAGCACATATCAAACAAATATCTCATTGTCAAGGGGCATATGAACAAATGGATCAATGTAACAAATAACTCATAGTACTTTTAAAGTATTGGTTCAAATAACAATATGATTTAGCAGAAATCAATACAGTTGGGAAGGGAGGACCCCCTACAATCTTCAATCTTCCATTACAAGAAAATCACAATTTACCGACAGAATAGTTTCCGTCAGTAAATTTAGTTATTTACCGATGGAATACCGACAATATACGGAATTTATTTTTTTGCAATTACCAACAATTTACTAACAATTATTTACCGACTAAAATTTTTCGTCGCTAAATAAGGCGCTAAAGAATGGCGCAAGCAATTACCTACAAATTACCGACGATTTACTAACAATTATTTACCGACAAAAAATTTTCATCGGTAAATTATTACCAAAAAATTTTTAAAATTTTATTTACTAATTACCGACAAAATATTTTTGTGTGTAATTATAAAAAAATAATTTTTTATTAATTACCGACGGAAATATTCCGTCGGTAAATTAAAAAATAAAATTTCACTTTTTTCGTAATAATTTATTGACAAAAATTTTATTTGGTACCGACAAAAGTTTTAGTTGGTAAATTTATACAAAAAAAAATTTATGAAATTTTATTTTTTAATAATTACCAACAGGAAATTCCGTCGGCATTTTATAAAAAATAATTTTTTTAATAATTACCGATGGAAATATTCCATCGGTAATTATTAAAAAATAAAATTTCACAATTTTTTGGTAATAATTTACCGACAAAAATTTTAGTCGGTAAATTTCATGTCAAAAAATTTATGAAATTTTATTTTTTAATAATTACCGACGAAATATTCTGTTGGTAATTATAAAAAAGAATTTTTAAATAATTACCGACGGAAATATTCCTTCGGTAATTATTAAAAAATAAATTTTCACAATTTTTTTTATTAATTTACTAACTAAAATTTTAGTCGGTAAATTCATATACCAAAACATTTATGAAATTTTATTTTTAATAATTACCGACGGAATATTTTGTCGGTAATTTATTAAAAAATAATTTTTAATGATTACTAACAATTATTTTTTTAAAAAATAATAATTTTTTAATTACCGATGGAATTATTCTGTCGGTAAATTAATAAATAATTTTTTTATAATTTACCGACAGAATAATTCCGTCGGTAAACTAACAATAAATTTTTTTAAAAAAATTAATTTTTTTTTTTTAATTTACCGACGAAAATTTTGTCTGTAATCTGTCGGTAAATGAAAATTTTGGAGAGAAATTTCCCTCCAAATTTTCACTAAATTTTTTTTAAAAAAAATTATTTACCGATGGAATTTTATGTTGGTAAATGAAAATTTGGAAGGGAAATTTCCCTCCAAATTTTCAATAATTTTTTTTATAAAAAAAAATATAATTACTTACGGAATTTTCGTTAGTAATCCGTTATTAAATGAAAATTTTGGAAGGAAATTTCCCTCTAAATATTTATTTGAAAAAATTACCGACAAAAATTTATCAGTAAACTGTCGGTAAATTGCGTAAAAAAAAAAAGCATAAAAAACATTATCCTATCTTCCTCATCATTTTTCTTTACATCCTAATTTATCTTTCTCACTTCCTATCTTTTTCTCACACTTCTTCTCTCCATTCCTAAAAAAAAAAAAAAATTCTTTTTATTTTTTTCTCATTTAATTACTTCATTTTCTTTTTCATCACTTAATACTCCTTCTTATTTTTTTTTCTTAATACTCTTTCTTTCTTATTCTTTCATTTTTTTTTTCTATTTTACTTCTTAAATTTCAAACCCTTCAATATATAAAATATATTAATTTTTTTTTCTTTCTTTCTCATTTTTTTTCACGAATTATTTTATTTCTTTTTCATTTTCTCATTTAATACTCTTATACTATTTCTATCTTATTCTTTTTTTTTTTTTTTTACTTCTTAAATTTCAAACCTTTCAATAGAAAAAATATATTAACTTAATTTATTCCAATTTTCTTAAATTTATACTTTCTTTATTTTATACTTTGTTATTTATATTTCTTATATTTTTTATAGCATAAAAAATGTAATAATGTGGTTATAAAAAAAATTAATAAATTTTTATCTTAAATTTAATTTTTTA
>CATKHJ010326502.1:0-15504 GCA_949750685.1 Vernicia montana
GTCGAAGGTCGAAGACCAAAGACGAAGGTCGAAGACCAAAGACGAAGGTCGAAGGTCGAAGACCAAAGACAAAGGTCGAAGGTCGAAGACCAAAGACGAAGGTCGAAGGTCGAAGACCAAGGGCAAAGACTAAAGAAGAAGGTTGAATGCACGTTCATCATCTTGAACGCACGTTCAAGTCGCGCAGATCATAAAAAAAATAGCCGTTGGAAGTTAGAGGGAAGATCAAGAAAGTCAATCTAGAGCATATTTCTTTTGGATCCGTGCCCAACAGTCATATTCAAACATTCCTATAAATACAAGAAGGTTCAAAAGGAAGAAGAACACTTGCCAAATTGAAAATCAATTGCTATATACATCAAGAACACATATTACAAGCAAATCAAAGCTCTCAAACTTTAAAGTCTTTGTTCATTGAGCTAGAACATAAAAGTTTCATTTCTCATCTTTGTGTGTTCAAATTTATTCTAAGCTAGATTACATTCTTCTATCTTTTGTACTAGCTATTTGTTTAAGTCTTGAGTGACTCTAAATCTCAAATCATTATCTATTGTAAAAGTTGTGTGTGAACCATAAAACACTTGGAAAGGTTTAAGTGTGTACCTTGAAAACACTTGGGTTTAAGTGTGAGCCATTGAAACACTTGTAAGAAGTTTGAGTGTGAGCTTGAAAACACTTGGGTTTGATCTTGCACCCGTAAAAGGATTGTTGATAGTGAAAATCTCAAGTGAAGCTTGAGGAATGGATGTAGGCAAGGAGTTGGCCGAACCACTATAAATATTGTGTTTGAATCTCTCTTCCCTATACTCTTATATTTGTTGATTATTTGATTGTTTGTTTGAATGATTTAGATATTCACATAATCTTAAAATTTCTTATTTGCTTTGATTAATTGCTTCCGCTAATATTGTTTTAATATTCAAGTTTTTCAAAACAAAAGTTTTTAAATTGAAATTGATTTTTGAACATCCTATTCACCCCCCCCCCCCTTTAGGATTTGCCATACTTGGGCCAACACTTATGTTCCTTCAAAGCAATTTGGAAAGTAGTGTAGAGTCCATTCACTCATAACTAACCAAAACTGGTTGCAACAGTGGCGACTTCGCTGGATATATGAGAAGTTGATTCCAAAGCTAGTTTTGTTTAATCTTTGGTTTGTTTAGGCTTGATGGGTCTGCATCACTACACTTTGCACACTTGCACCCTTGTCCCTTAACCCTTGGTATTGTTAAGGAAAGGATTCCTTAACTCTACTCAACCTATGAGTTTCCTCAATTGGTCTTAGCACTCAGAAGTCTGTACCTTAATGTATAAAAAAGCTTTCTATTAACCTAACAATCTCTAGCAAACATGAATTTTACACAAATTTACTTTTATTTCTTAATTCTATTAACTTTTTATTAATTTTGCAAGGAATTAGTGTTAACAAATTTAAATTTTTAAAGAAACAAAAAAAATGCAAAGAAAATCGAAAATCAAAGAAAAGCAAAATCATAAATTCACCTGATTCCAAACATAAAAACCAAATTAAAATTACATTCACCCACAAATCAATCATAAAATAAAACAAAACTACAGATAGAGAATAAGAAGAAGAAGCATACCTTATGGGCCTTCTCAGAGCGCTTGAGCCTCCTTATTGCGCTTGTGTTCGAAGTGGTTGAGGCTGTAGCCATGCCTCTTCCTGTGTAACTCTATGTAATTTCCTTGTGGCTATCATCAAATTATAATTTACTAAAACAAAGACCGTGAGTTGCAGTCGTGGCTGGAGGAGAAGACTGAACGCACGAATCTGAATTGCATGTGACTGGCAATGATGTTTCAGCGATGATTGATGATGATTGATGACTGGGTTCGTGTTAATGGCTGTGTTCACTAGTCTAAGTTTCCGAAATATGGGTTCACGTTAATGGCTACGTTCGCTGAAATCTAGGATTGCCAATTCAAGAAACATGTGCAAGATTTCTTCTCATTTTTAAATCAATTTGTGTTTAATTTAAAGCTGGGTTATAAAATTAAGAGTATTATTAATTCAATTGATAGAATTAAGAATGATGCTTTTATATTTGGAATTCAACAAATGGGTATTATAGGAACTCTTAATTTGAGTTGCATGTTTATGGCTTTATGGTGGTGATGATTGGTGATGATAGTGACTATGATGATGATGGTTCTCATTGATAATGATGGTTCTCTTTCTCTATAAAAAAAAAATTATTTTTTATTATAAAAAATTTATCATGTCAGTGAAAATAAAAGGTACAATAAAAAATATTAAAGTGTCATAAAAAAAACTAGCTCTTATTTAAAATAAACGTGAAATGGCATGATAGTATATTTTTTAGAGATGGCAACGGGTCGGATTTTACAAAAGCTGAACCCCGACCGCTTAAAAAATAAAATATCCGCCTCGTTACTCGCCCCGCCTCGTTGGTGGGGCGGGTATACCCGTTTATATTTTTTTTTATATTTTTTTTCTTTTCAATAATTTTTTTTAATTTTATTCTCTCTCTCTCTCACACACACACACACACACACACACACACACACATATATATATATATATATATATATATATATATTCATTTATATTTTTTTTCTACATATCCATATAATATAATTTATATTTCACATAAAAATTAAATTATAAGTTTTTAAAAAATAAAAAATAAATATATATAATATTTAAAAAATAAAATATATATAATCGAATCGAGTTATACATTATCTGAATTCGATAGAATATAAACAAAAAATCTGTCTCGTTTTATTTACTAAACGGGCGAATACACGGCCAACGGAAAAAATTGTCACCCTAGTATTTTTTCCCCCAAATACATTTACATGCAACGTACCAACAAGAACTGTAATTTCTATATTCATTCATATTTATTACCCTTTGAAAATAGGTGCTTCTTGTTGTTTGAAAAGTTATAAACGAAAAAAAAATAAATAAAAAAACAATAACAGTAGAAAAGGACACACGAAGCAGATAGGAATGATCTGAACGTCACGCTTTTTCTTAATAAAGTATATAATTAAAATTAAAATCAATAAAGAGCTCCAATTTCTCGTTCACTGTTGAATTTTTTTTTTTTAAGTAATAAATTAGACTTTGGACTTTATTATCAGGATAATTAAACATAAAATAGTTTTTTTATAAAAAAATCTCAAAACTTACTATTTAAATATACCGAATTCATGAAATTGATGAAAATATATATATGTAACACAATCACCTTTTAAAAAGCATGAGAGCTAAAAATTAAATAAGTTAAATTATTTTTAATTGTCTTTAATAGTAAAATTGAAAAATTAATTTGTGACTTTTTTCAATAATAATTAATGTAATCGTGAATCAAATTAATATTAATAATTAATAATAATAATAACTGTATGAACACTCATAAAAATTACTCCTTATTTTTGGGTAATTATTAAATAGTCTCTAAAATTTATTTTAATATATATTTTGATATTTGCAGTTTTAAAATTAATAATTTTATTTTTAAAAAAATTTAATAATAATTAAACACTTTAGTCATTATTAAAAATATCAATTTTTCCTCAAAATAATTCTTGAGGATTTTAAATTATATTATATTTTTAGCCATTAAATTTTTTAAATCAATTCTACTTTAATTTTTTAAAATTAATAAATTTTAACACTTTAATTCCACGACATTATATATATATTTCATTTATTATAATTAGAGGTGGCAAACAAATTGAGTTGTACCGATTATTCAGTCAAATTGTAAACATATTAAATTATTCATTAAAATGATGCAAAAATGAATTTCAAATCAAATTTGAGTGAGATAAATTTCGAGTATGTACCAAGTTGAATTTTTATTAATTTGTCAAAAAAATTAAATTTTTTGTTATATATATATATATATAAAGACGATTCTGTGACAATATGGAAGAGTCACGACGTCTTCAAAAAAAATTTAAAAAATTTAATAAATACTACATGTATTTAATTTTTTTTAAAAAAATTAGTTATATTTTCAATATTTGACCCTCTCAAAATTTAAAATATTTATTATAATATAATGAGATATTTTTAATTTTGTCTCTTCAAAAATAAAATTCAAGTTCTGCCAATATATATATACATGTATAATCCTTCTAATAATAATTAAACATTTTAATTACTATTTTGTTCAAAATTGAAATCAACATAGAACATGTTACTAGTAGATAAAATATAAAATAAATGGTAAAAGTGATAAATTGGCTATTCAACTTTATTATGAGGATAATTAAGCTCAAATCTCTGGCGATTGAGGAAACTGTATTCAATTAAAACTTTTATAAACTTTTTTTAAATGAATGACTTTTACAGAGTTCATAGATTTTTAATGCCTTATGCGGAGCTTATAAAGTTATGAATGACTTTTAAAAACTTTATTTTAAAACACTTTTATAGACATTGATAGGCTTTTATATATATTAATAGACTTTTATTGATTCCTAATATATATTTTATTAAGTAAGATTATTAAATAATTAATTAATAAGTTTGTTTTTTTTAGATACAAAGGAAGGTGAATATCCCAAAAAACATAAGAATACTTAATTACCATTAACTCACATCTGCATAGAAACTCTCATTGGCCATCTCACACCTATTTTGTCACTTTGCAAAATAGACAAAATTCTATCAGAATGATCATTTCAAATATTCACCTCTCGAGCATGACTTAAATCTATAGATATTATAAAATTTGTTGTTTGATTGCATTATCTGAATATGTGCTTATATATCATATTATAATAACTTTTATTTTTAAGTTATTTTAACTTCTTAATGTTACATAAAATATTATTGATATTAAGAAACTTAAATAACAAAAATTAATATGTGACGTTTGCAATGAAACAAACCTTTTATTGCAACTATAAAAAAATAAAGTCACATTAATAATAATCCAAAAAAATAAACACACTACATATAATTAGTCAATTAAATAATTAATTTAAAATTTATATGATAATTTTATATAATTTTTTATGTATATAAATTACATATTCTATTTAAAAAAAGAAAACATTTTAAACTTTTTAAAAATTATATTTATATAAACTATTTGTAAATGTTAATTTAATTAATAATTATAATTGTATTTAGACAATTACCCGTTAACATGTTGTGTATTAGTTTTCTTTCTTTTTTGAAGGTTATGAAATATTTTATTTTATTTTTTATATGTGACTTTAAAAAAAGTTGGTTGAAATTTTGATAGAAAGTAAAAAAAATTATGGAGATTTTTTATTCATACTATACATAAAAAGTTAATAAAAATATACAAAAGTCTATTATTTATAAAACTAAATGAGTTTTTGAATACTAATTAATTTTTATAGACTTTATAAAAATTATAATTAAATACTCTTTAATTTTTTATAGACTTTTTAAAAATTTTTAAAAATCATTGCTGAATACTTCTCTTCACTTTTAAATTTTTTTTAAAAGTAATTATTGAATTCTCTCGTACTTTTTAAATCCATTAACAGTCTTTATTTCTCCTTATCAATACACCTATGTGAGCTTCATGCGGATATTTTCATCGGTTTTAGGTTTCATTGTCTTTGAACGGCAAGTTTTAAAGTTTTTTTTTTGTCTAAAAGAAAATTAATTTCAACAATTTGTAACTTTTGCAACAAAAAAAAAAAAAAAAAAAAATTCAATACTTTTTATTAGTGGCAGAGAGAGGATCCATTTTCACAAATTAAATAATTTCTTGTATATATATATATATATATATATATATATATATATATATATATATATATATAACCAAAAAGTCAAAAAATTTTCTCAGTATTTATTTTCATTAAGGCTTTGCCGGTTAGGGTTTTCTTTTGACTCTGAGCTTTTCTTTCCATTTCAGCTTCTGGGTTTTGCTTAATTTGTCTTAAATTATGGTTAGAAGCATTCTTTTTTCAGTTTTAGTTTGCTGAGTTGGTTTGTATTAGCTCAAAGCAAGAGGCTTTCAAAGAATTTATTGTTAGTGGGTTGGTTTTGGTGGATTGGGTGCTTCAAGTTTCTTTAATTTTGTATACTTTTGGGTTGCAGAAAAACTTGGACTTGGTGGTTTCTTTGTTAGTTTCATGGTACTTGAGTTTTGAGGTTTATTTATTTTTTTAGTTTGGTTTGTGTTTTGGGTTTGTGAGTTATTGTAAGGTCTCTGAAATTGTGTGGAATAGGAGGTGATGTGGTGATAGTTTTTGCTTTTTATTTTGTGGAGTGGGATTTTGTCGGTTTTGAAAAGGGCTTGCTTGGTTTGATAAATTTGGTGGTGGTGCTGGTGGAGGCGGCGATGATGGTGATTTATGGGTACTAGAACGGTGAAAGTTAGTGCACAAAATGATAATAATTCAGTGACTGTGATGCCGAGTTTCGTTCCTCCAATTCCCACTTCTAATCCCATGTAAGTTTTCTCGTAATTATTTATTTTTACAATCTTGGGCCTTTTTTTTAAAAATTGTTTTGGGTTATGAATTTCAGGTTAGTCTATGCTTTTATTGCTGTGGTTCTTATTAATTTGTTTGCTGCTTTTGGGTATTTGGTTCTTGGCTGTTCTGTACTTATAGTAAAGTAGTTGCCATGTAAGCTCACCTTTGAATTATAACTTTCCACTCTTGAGTGAAAATTATTAATGTTTAGTTATTCATTTTTTTAAACATTTTTGCATCATTGTATGGACCTGAATTTAAACTTGAGTAAGGCTAGTGTTGCTTCTTGGGTGGGCTTTCTTGACGCATGGGAATTTCTTGAACTTTGGATGAATAATTAGGAGATTACTTTGGATGAATATTGATGATTGTGGTACAGAAATACGGTTGCTTTTGGTGGTGGTGGTGAGGGAGGAGGAGCAGGGTTATATTGATTATTGAGTAAGCTTCTGTTATGCCCAGCAATTCTCAATACTTTTGAAAGGAGAGAGAGTGTAATAGCTGTACACACACTGGATAAAGGAGCCTAGTCATCACGTACCTAGCTTGCAGTGTATGCAGTTAAGATTGAGGTTTTCACTTGCTCATCCTTTCTTTTGAACAAAAAAGTAGGGGGCCTTTATGCATGATTATGGGTTACATATGCGATTATATTAGATAATTGTAATTATTTCATGCATAGGTCTCCAAAATCAGAAACAACATTTAAGTGGCAGAATTGGGGTTCGAGCATTTATACTTTTTGCAGTGGATTAATTCTATCTTTGGTTAATTAGGGTGTTGTGAAGTACTGTCCTTAGAATTTACAGTATTTTTTTAGAGTTTTAAAAGGTTTTGTGCAGATGTTCCTGTTATTTATTGATTGAATGAGGCTATATGAAAAGACACATTTGAATAGGTAGGATTGTGGTTCAACTTTAAGTGTTAATCTATTTGTTGCTTTCTAAATTGTCAATCTTAGTACTAATAGTGCTAATATCATATGGTTTTCAGGGGCACAGAAGGAAATAATATCCGTTCTTCTCGAATTTCAGATTTTGGAATGCTTGAACAATCCCTTGGATTTCGTATAGAAGATGCTGTTGATCTTAGCAGAAGTATGTAGTTTCAGTTAGGCTCGCTTTTTTTTTTTTTTTGGTTGGGTTAGAAGTAGCATTTTTTCTTGTTAAGCTGACTGTTCTACTTTTCTTTTTGTTCTTGTGCTTTGGTTCCTTTAAAACATAGGGAAACTAAGGTGTCAAGCAATTTTTGTAGGATATAGTGTTCATCCCTTTTATTTCTTGAGTTGTAGTCTATAGGTATCAAACTCTTGTGTTTGATCTTCTCTTTTCACTGCTGTGTGTCTGTCACTTGACCATTTTCCATACCCTAGATAATATAGGGGCTTGTAGATTTTAAATCCCATGATAGTTTGATCAGTGTGGACCCATTTAGTCTGCAACATTTTCCTCACACTGGTCAAATTAAATCTTGCCTCACTTTGGTATTTATTGTACCTTGTACACAAAACATCATGATCTTCATCATATCCTTGCATGGGGTTGTTGAGGCGTCATTGCAGACCTAGTGATTCCAACTTGCATTTTAATCAGTCAAAATTATGTTATTTTCTCTTCTGGGTCAAGTAAATTGTTGTTTTGGATAATATAGTGTACTGGTCCTAGATTCTGATCCATTCTTTTCAATTTCTTAAATTTGCTGTCTTTCAGATCCTGTATTTAATCAATTAAAATCAAGCAACCAGGTATTAGGTGCTGATATCCAATTTGGTACTTTGAATAAGGTAAATCTTTATATTTTATCCATAGTTCTCCATTTTTATGTTATTGAAGTTAAAGTTACTCAAAATCTTCATGTCTCTGTTCCTCTCTCTCTCTCTCTCTAAACTCATCTTGGAGTTTCAGTCACTTGCCTCCTCAGATATAAATCTGTCTGCTGCTGTTGTGGGGACACAGAAAGAACCACAATCAAATCCAGTTCCTATGCTTGGTAGCCATCGTGAGAATTGGGGAGAGACCAGCGTGCCAGATGGCAGTCCTAGAACTGATACCTCAACAGATGACACAGAGGACAAAAATCAAAGGGTGAAGTCTTTTTGCTCATCATTCAGAATATGCTTCTTTTTGGAAAATGTTCATTGATTTATGCATTGTAACATTCTTCTCTCTCTCTCTCTCTCTCTCAATGCTGAAAAGCAAATTTTGTTTTCACTATAGCAATGTGATTCTGCCTTGTCACTCAAGGGACCTTTCTTTCCTGGTAGAAGGCAGGCTGTTGGTCAGTGATAGGTTATAATTTGTCATTTCTATGTGCAGTTTGAAAGAGGACAATCAACTGCAATTATGGCATCTGATTCCAGTGACAAATCAAAGGAAAAGGCTGGGGATCAAAAGGTTAAATAATTCTAGCTGATTTTGTTCATCAAATCAACATGATTATTTTTATCCATTACTTTTAAGGAATATATTCATTCCTTCTTTTAATTATTATTTTGCAGACACTGCGCAGACTTGCTCAAAATCGTGAAGCTGCTAGAAAAAGCCGGCTAAGGAAAAAAGTAGGTCTTATCTGATTTTGATTGCATCTTGTTTTTGCAGATTGTTAATTGCGCAAATTCTGATTCTAAATTAGAGATGAATTTGTGTTTTTGGTATAATCTAATCTATTTGCATCGTACCCTTTTCTTTTTGTTCCTCTTTATAGGCATACGTACAACAATTGGAAAGCAGTCGGCTGAAGCTAACTCAACTCGAGCAAGAGCTCCAAAGAGCCCGGCAACAGGTTTGGTTTTGCTTTTAGGGACATATAATTAATACTTTTTTGTTTTTCCCATCTTCCATTTGATGGAATCATCTATCATGCTTGATGTGTTTTAATTAGCTTTCTTGAATGTAGGGCATTTTTATTTCGAGTTCAGGAGATCAATCCCATTCAATGAGTGGAAATGGTACTTCAATCTCATTTAAGTCCTCTTTTTATTTTTTATTTTTCATACAGATGTGAAATTGATCATGGTAATGATCACATGTTGTGTGTGTTCAAATGAATGCCATCCACAATTGTAGAACTTATAGAATTCCTATTTATTCTTGGGAAATAAGCTTGTTATATGATTCATATTTTGTTTGAGCTTTATTTCTAATTTCCCTCAACCATCATTATATTTTGTTTTGTGTTTTGTCTTGATTTTTGGATGCTAGTAATGCTGACCTATTACATGATATAAATCTTTAATTATGAAAACTTTTTTTTTATCGCATTATTCTACAGGTGCCTTGACATTTGATGTAGAATATGCACGGTGGCTAGAAGAACACAACCGGCAGATAAATGAGCTGAGGGCTGCAGTTAATTCACATGCAGGAGACACTGAACTTCGTACTATTGTTGACAATGTCATAGCACATTTTAATGACATTTTCAGGTTGAAGGGCGTTGCAGCCAAAGCTGATGTTTTCCACATCTTGTCAGGAATGTGGAAGACACCAGCAGAGCGGTGTTTCATGTGGATTGGTGGCTTCCGCTCATCTGAGCTCTTGAAGGTGGTTTTTGTCTTAGCACTTCCTTTATGTTTTTATTTATTTCATTTAATTTTATAATACAGAATATGGGGATTCCCCCTTCTAGCAGCTTGATATATATCGGGCACAATGATATATTACAAGATATATTCCTCATTGGCCATATCTTCTTGTTAGGTTGTTTGAATCATAGTGGTGATAACGTGCATTTTTGGGTGCAAGAATTAGCATCTTCTGCTTTAGAATTTATGTGCCTAAACCTGGTTAAACTAAATTGGACTGTTTCAAACATTCAGTTTTTGGCTCTATACATACAATATGGCTCAATACACTGAGGTTGTGGATTGGCACATTATTGTGTTAGAAATATTGTTGTTGTTTGCAGTGGGCAATATAATATGGTTTGTGTATCTATGTCCGAGGGAGCTGCTGAGTTTGCATACTTGCACCTTCAGTTGATCCCTGTGTGGTTCTTTCTTTGCTTAATGTTATCATGATGCTTTTGTGTGTTGGGGTAGGGGGCAGCAGGGTTTTAAATAATAATTTTGGAATCGGATTGAATTGGACAGTATCAGACTGAATTGGCTGCCACTATTGTGAATAATTTTTCCAAATTTTGCAAAATGACTCAAATAAATAGTAAGCAAATACTTGAACCAAATATCATTATAATTTTGTCTTATAATTTACAGCGACAAATATATGATAAAAAAATCATTTATCACAAAATTTATTTTAAAAAAAATGTGATTTCCAATCACCCGTATTGTAATGGGGAATATCGTTTTTAATAGGCTAAAAATACGATACATAATGGTCGGCCAATCTTTAAAACCATGGGGGGGTGGTGTGGTGGTGGGAGGAAGAAAATAATGCAGTATGCTCTCCATAGCCCTATTACCTGACTCTGCTCGTTTTTCACCTGAAAAACTAATACAAATGTTAAGAGGTAAAATCTCCTGTAGTTGAGTTATATTTTTCCCTTGATGTTCATGGCTTTTGCATTGACAGCCTTAGGGCTCAATTTGAAGATCTGTAACGGGGACAGAATTGGTAGTGTCAAAATATTTGTATCATATGAATAGCCTTTTGTGTTTGTGTTTTTCCCATTTCTAGCATTGGAATTTTGATTTTTATCATTTTATGATTATGAAATATCCTGAATGATATTTTTGCTTTCTTTTAAAGATGTCAATGCAACTGTAGAAAGAAGTGGTTCAGAATTTTGTTACTGCTAAAGCATTTAATCATTGACCTTCATTTTAACTTCCATCTGTTAAACTAACTTCTTATAGCTGTCCCAAGTGTTCTTCTTCCCCTCTCTCTTTTTGGATTAAAAGAATGGACTTTGATGTTCTATTACTTGAACTGAATTGGAATTTGTGAAATTGGTATAGCTTCTTGTGAATCAATTGGAGCCTCTAACTGAGCAACAATTGATGGGCATCTACAACTTGCAACAATCTTCTCAACAGGCAGAAGATGCTTTGTCACAAGGAATGGAAGCACTGCAGCAATCTCTGGCTGAGACATTGGCCAATGGCACCCCTGGTTCATCAGGTTCTTCTGGGAATGTGGCAAACTATATGGGTCAGATGGCCATGGCCATGGGAAAGCTAGGAACTCTAGAGGGGTTCCTTCGCCAGGTATTTTTCTATAATTATGTGTTGTGTATTTTTCTAGAATTATGTGTCGTTTTACTTGGTATATTTGCATTGACGATGTGAAAAGAAACTTTGGTTAAATGTGTGGGGTGGATCCTTGAAATTCCAAGTTAGCTTTTCTGATATTGTTAGGGTGAGCAGAATGATTGATTAATATTCATTTTATTATGCTAATCTCATTTTGGATTTCATTTTATTAGCGATTTGGGTTTCCCCTTTTGTTGTATTTGTCATCTAAGCAATCCAGTTAAGCTTCTCCTTGTGTTCACAGCGTTCGAAGATTCTGTTGTATGGAATCTTTAGGCCAAAAAAGTATTGGCACTTGCGGGTAGTAGATGCATTCAAGCACGCGCTGACATGCTACATGTGCATGGGCTTGAGAGTTGGGAGTAGATGTTCTCATATAATGTCTGGTATCTTTCATTAAATTTCAATATTGGGGTATGCAGGAAGGAGAAGGGTGTCTGATTCATTAATTGGAGTATTTTTCACTGACAAGCATCCATTTATTGTGATACCTAATTTGAAGCAGAGTATAATTTGTCTTGGTCAAGTTTGATGATGCACATATTCCAGGGGCACATGCAAATTGATATCCTATACTTTTAGATTTTGGAATGAAGTTGTAGATTTTGAGGATACTGTGTAATAGCTTCTTTTGTCCAACTCTTGTTACTTTAGGAGTAAATGTGGAAAAAATGGTTGGTTTAGAAAATTTATGTGAAAAAAAGAGAGGAAAAAAAAGTCGAAAACAATGAAAAAAGTAAAAAATAAATTTCTTCCCTTCCCCCCTCAGAAAGAGGGGTAATTTTTTATTTTTTTTGAAACAGATGATTAATTGACCTTTTTTTCCTGGCTCAATTGGTAAGCACCCTTCAATTCTTTCTTTATGCATGTCTTTCTTTTTTCTCTTTCACCCTCTTTTTAAATTATTTTTAGGGGTTTAAGATCATAATATACTGTGCCGTTGTGTTAAGTATAGAAGAAAGAAAGAGAAGATGAATTAGGAATAGGACAAAAGTTGTTAGGGGAATTATTCTGTAGGTGGTTACACTAGCTGAATTATGGCCAGCTGTTATTCTTCATTCTGTTATTTATCTATATATACAGCTCACTATGAATAAAAAAGAAGACATCACAAGATCTATTTTATTCCTCTCTACTTAATTCTCGTCCCTCTAATTTTTTCTATTCCCTTCTCTTATCCTCCCTACTCTCTCTATTGAAGCATTAGATTGTATCAGTCACAACACGTTGATATGATAATTTTGAGGTCTTCGATTATTTGAGAGTGATTTTAGTTTTTCAAAGGCTGTTCTCCACGGCTCTGTTTTTTTATTGCTTGGTGGTTTATGGATAAAGCCTTGATTTTGGTTTTTTTTTCTTACTTTTTTTCCCCATTTATATTATATTTAAGCATGGATCAGTGTTGTAGTAGAACTGCAGGATTTTAGGCATCTTGTGGACCAGCAGTTGGCCCTTTAAGGATTTGATGAACTGTGTTGTTGGGATTTACCTAAAACTTCCTGCATAGGCTTGAAAACATCAGATAATTAGAAGGTTAGGTCCATAGTTCCTCACCAGGTTTGATGATCCATTTTCATTCTGCTTTTGTTTAACTTAGCCCTTCATTGAATTGAAAAGATGACGTCAAAACCTGTAATCTTTATCTCAAAGCTCAATGGTTGACACATACGAGGAAGATGAAAAGTGTTGGATCATGTGAAAAATTAGGTTGCATTTGGGTGGTGGGTGTTTTTAGATTGAGCGATTTGAATTTGATCTTTTAGTTTTACTTGGAGGGTTACATGCATTGGTTTTTATAGCTGATTAAACTCATGAATGGGGTTTAGATTTATGAATGAGGATGGATGATTGCTTTAAGCATGAGTTTTTTTTTTTTTTTTTTTAGCATTGGGGAGGGGGAATCGATCCTAGGTCTTTTGTCCAGGGAAAAATGCATTTACCGTTAGACTATGTCTCGGTGTGCGTTTAAGCATGAGTTTTAGAAACCTGTCAAGGAGGTGAAATTCAATTACACTCTAGATTAGTTGAAGATGTATATTTCCGTCCTTTACAAGTTCCAATGTTTATTAATGTAATTTGTGAACTAAAAGCCCAAATTCAAAAATTTTCAATTCAAATTCCTTTCTAAACACTACTTTTTTGTGGATTTTTTAAACTGTTGATGGGGAAGTAATGAGTGAACGCTAGTTATGTTATTAATGCTTAGTTTTCACAGTTTTGTGTGATAAACACAAAGATTGCAACCTGTGTTCGAAGGCTTAGCTCATAGGACATTCTTATTTCTGATCCTGTTAAGGTAGTGCTCAAGGATGTTTGATTTTTTTTTTTTTTTAATAAATTGACTTGCAAGTTTCATTTTGACATTCTTATTTTGATGTAAAAACTGTCAATTGTTGCTGTGTGCCTATTTCTGTTAATCTCAATAACTGTCAATGTGGATGGGAAGGCCTATTTCAGGGTTTCCTTGGGTTCAAGGAAACCCTTCTGTTTTGGTTGTTGCCCCTTATTTAATAGAACACAATGCAGCCAGCTATTTCGGTTTTGGAAACATGAAAAGTTGCAATATACAATGCAGCCAGTTATTTCAGTTTTGGAAACATGAAAAGTTGCAATATTATATTATCAGTCATCTTCCCTGCCTTTCATTATTTTATTTTAGGGCAAATTATTATTTAGTCTATGAGGTTTAATTTAATTAACTAACTCGTCCCTGTTTTTTGAAAAATTAACTAATTAGTCTCTTAATTTTGGTTCCATCATACTATTTAGTCATTCCGTCCAGTTTTTGTATTTTTTCTGTTAAATTTATGAAAAAATGACTAAAATACTCTTGTATATATAATAAAATATAATTTTAATTTTATTATTTAAAAATAAAAAAATTCAAATTAATAAAAGTAAATAATATTTATATAATTATATAATATTTATATACTTATATAATATTTATATTTAACATCATCAAATTATAAAATTATTTATTATTATATAATTATATAATTATTATATATAATAAAAAATAAAAAAAATATTTATATTAATAAAATTAAATAAATATTAAATGATTATTATATAAATATTATATAATTTTATTAATTTGAATCTTTATTTTTTTATTTTTAAATAATAAAATAAAAATTATATGTATTATGTATACAAGAGTATTTTAATCATTTTTTTATAAATTTAACAGAAAAAATACAAAACTGATGGAACCAAAATTAAACGACTAATTAGTTAGATTTAAAAAAAATAAGGACAAGTTAATTAATTAAGTCAAACTTAAGAAATTAAATAGTAATTTACTCCTTATTTTATTGGATCGGCAGCTTTTGTTGCTCATCATTGTTTTTGCTTTGAAAATTCTCAGGCTGATAATTTGAGACAGCAAACACTGGAGCAATTGCACCGTATATTGACAACAAGGCAGTCAGCCCGCGCACTTCTGGCAATAAATGATTATTTCTCTAGGCTGCGAGCCCTTAGTTCTCTCTGGTTGGCCCGGCCACGGGAATGAGATCGATATATTACCCCCTCTAGAAAGTTACTTTGGATGTTGACTCCATCACTCACCCGATGGCTTTCATGTTTTCACGATAACCCATAATGATCCAAGTATTGGGGTGTTAAAAGTCATCGGCCCCAACCATTGTAGTGCAGCAAGGTCATGGTTGTCTTGTAGTTATAGATTCCATGTTGCAGATGTAACATCAGGTATTATGTCTTGTAGATGTATGGGTATTTCTCGTGTTGTAAAAACATTTAGTGCCAATAATTTGATTAAGTTTGATGTTTATTAGAATCGATACAAGGAAGATAGGAGTGGT
>CATKHJ010326558.1:0-10430 GCA_949750685.1 Vernicia montana
TTTTTTTTTTTTTTCTTTTTTTGAAGGTTGTGAAATATTTTATTTTATTTTTTGTATGTGGTTTCAAAAAAAAGTCGGCTGAAATTTTAAGAGAAAGTGAAAGAGAATTGTGGAGATTTTTTATTCATACCATACATAAAAAGTCAATGAAAATATATAAAAGCCTATTATTTATAAAAGTCAATGACTTTTTGAATACCAGTTAACTTTTATAGACTTTATAAAAGTTGTAATTGAATATCCCCTGATTTTTATAGACTTTTTTAAAGTCTTTAAAAGTTATTATTGAATATCTCGACTTTTATAAAGTTTTTAAAAGTCATTATTGAATATCCCTTGACTTTTGAAGTCCATAAAAATCTTTAATACTTCTAATCCAATACACCCATGTTAATTCCTTTTACACTCTGTGAGGCTTCTTATTTTTAGCTGTTCTTTATGTTATCAGTATCACTTAAATGGAATAATTGTCTTAGGTATTGCCAGTGAATGGTCCATTTATGCAAGCCTGCTGGCTGCCTCTACTTTCTTATGTGAAAGAGGTTCTTGTCGCTTTAAGGATGAAGATGAAAGAAACAAAATTTCACTCTTAGCCTTCTCTCATCAGTAACTGCTCTCTGAATGTATTATGTAGCAATTTGATGTTAAATTGAGATCTTCTTAAGCTAAGGTCTCAAGCTTGTACAAAACTCACAGAGTCCCTTGATACCTACAAAGATGTTTCATGTTATAGGAAATTCTTCCTGGTGAAAGCTTTTAAAATTAGCAGTTTAAGATTAGGTATACAGGACATCTCAAAATGGTTTATTCGCCTTTATGAGCAACCACCAAGGTATCAATCTCCTATGAATTCAAAGATTAAAAATCCCTCAAAATTGAGCTAAGATTAGCCTGTTGTTTCACTAGCAAAAATATTTCATATTTCAAGTAAAACCTTATGGAAAATGCACGAAAATAATAGCTAAGACGTAGTGGTTGTTTTTTGGATAATTAGAGAGAGCCCTTTCTTCAATAGAGAGGCTATTTTAATAATCCACATTCTTGATGCCTAAGTTGGGCTAATGCCCCAAGTTATGAGGTGACATTTGATCCTTAAAAATAGGCTAGAATTTTGGCTTTTGTCACTTGTGTTTCACAAGCTAGATAAGCACAGATGTGGCACTTCTTGTTCTTATCGATTCGCCTGTTGATTGTCAACAGACTCACATAAATGGCATATTGGCATGTAATTCATGATCAACGTACCTGTTGATAAAAAATTTACATGTCTATCAACATAATCTCATTTCTCCTAGCTTTGTAAATTATGCATCTTGACCCATTATCAGCACCGTCTATTGGAAACCTTGTAGTTACCATTGGTGTCTCTGCGTATTTTATTCAGATTGATAGGCAAAAAAATGGGGATTTTTGGATGTAAACAATAGTATATTTGGCAGTGTGGTTGGATTTCAACTTTCACAATTGGCATGATGATTTTGTGACATCTGGAGAGTTCTCACAAAGAGAAATCTTTTTAAGAACTTAAATTTGCCAGATCAAATTTGGAATGGAATTTTCAAACAGTAGTTTTTGAATGGTTGGGTGGTGAAATGCTTGGTATGTTTACCATATGGAAAGGAAAATCATTGAATTGCTTAAAATTATTCTCAACATTTTTGTTTTTAGGATAGCTGAGTATTTCTTTTTGTTTGTCACAGAGCTATATATATTGCAAGAGTCCCTCCCCTTCCCATATACATTTCACTCTAACCTTGTGGATGTTGACCTTGAATCCTAGTAAAGTCTGAAGCTTTTTTATCATGGGGTTCTTGTAGGGAATAATGCTAGATTAATGATGCTGTTAGTGAAAGTTGCCCTCAAGTTCGTATGTCCTCAAATTGATTACCCTCTAAAGTGTTTGTGAGTAAAGCAATGTTCTACTCTCTTAAATTAATTAATTACATTTGTCAGAAGCATCTAAAATAGCAGACAGGAAGAATATCACATATGAAATCTTTCTTCTTTCTTTCCTTTTTATTTTAATTGAAAAGAATGTCATGTCAATGAAAGCTTATAATTACTAACAAATAGATAATAAAATGTGTTCATGCAAATATTAGAATTACAACACAAAGTGTATTGCACTTGAGTGATAGACTCATCATTCGGAATTGCAAAAAAAAAACCTGGTGGGAAAAAGAATATTGCTAAAGTTTAGAAAAAGGCAAGAAAAAACTGTGGAGTTCTAGAAATGGAACTTTAACTTGTGACAGGGACTATTTGTACTCAGGTCAACCAACCATTGATTCGAATCTATTAGGCTTGACTAAATGGATTCTTTCCTTTATTCATTTCGGTTGAGGCAACATCTATAGAGAGGTACTGAATCCTCCTTCACTATTTTGCTCCAAATGATCCTAGGTGAACTCTATGTTGGACATGCCCAAACCATCTCAATACTTCATTCTCAAATATTTTGGTCTTACTTTGACCTTCATACAAATTCACTCGATCTATATGCAATAATTTTTCTTATATTTTTGCACATTTGTCTTATCATCCTTATCTTTGTCACTCTAATTATATGGACATGTGGGGGACTGATTGTTTGTAGGATAAATGTGCTGAACATATCAAGAGCAGAACAATAATTTTTTCTATCACAAGAATGAGAGGTGATGCAGATAGAACATTGTATATGTGCCAACTTGAGTGGAAACCTGATAATCTTTGCCCTTTAGCTGTTTCAAATACAAGGAAGAAAAGGCTTTAGACTTTCGCACTCCCAACTCCCAATTTAAAGTTGATGTCAGCCAAGAAAATAAATCCTTGATTCCAAAATCTGACGTTAGAACTATCTATGGTCCAAAAGTTGGATGGTCAGCAGAGAGCAGCTGTACTGAGATTTCACAAATAGTAATAAATCTGGACCAACATAACCTTTCATGAAAGGCTTTGAAGGGAAAGATCTGAGGATTAGAACTTAGAATAGTGCATTTTTAAACCTAGGGATTTATTTAGACAATTAGGGTTATTTCCAGGCAAAAAGAATGGTACTTTGACCAGGTGCTTGCTTGCTTTAGGCCCGTGCACTCTGTTGATGAATTTATGCATAAAGATGACAATTTTATCCTGCACTAAACTTTATGACAAATTTTGGGGTTAAGTTAATCTGTGGTCATTTGCACTTACTATAATTTCAGCATGGTCACTACTTCAATTCGTATCAACAAAATCGCTATTCTTTTATTTTCATTTCTATGAAGTGACTATTGCTGGCTTTTGATAAAATTTCAATGATATTGATGACATGATAACAAAGTACAATTTGTCTAATATAGTTTTGTAGGCCATACTTCGGTCACTATGTAAACAATTTGCCTAAATCTCTACACAAATTTAGCAATAGTAACTATATTAAAAAATCAAACTTGAGTTATGTTGCTGATACAAATTGAAATTTAGTGACTACACTAAAATTAGTGATGCGTGCAATGACAATGAATGGAATTAACCCCGTTTTTCCCAATGCACTTAGATAATGCTTTAAACTTGATGAGACATCCCTGTGCCATCACCATTGTTAGGTTGGGGGTGGGTTGAAGTCACCTTGGCCCACCTTGCTCTGATCTTGCCTTGACTTCAAAAATTATTTTTGTGTTTTTATTTTGAGTAGAGTTATTACTCTTTTTTCTTTTTTTCTCATCATGTTCCCTTTATGCTCCTAGAATTCTTTTTATTGTTTGTAACAGTATGTTGCATTATTTTTTCTTTTTCTTTTTCTTTTTTGGGTAACAATGTCTCTATGCTCTTGCTTTTTTTTTTTTTTTTTTTTTTTTAATTAAAAAGTATGTTGGCCTTTAATTCCAAGTTAAGAGTGGCCAGTTATGCCTTTGGGACATTGTTGTATGGGTTGTTTTTCAAGTAGGACATAAGGGTATTAGCTGTAATGGGCAGTGATAAGGATTAAGGCTGTTCAAAATTCTGGTCACTCTGAATCTGTGACGTGCAATTAAATTCCAATAAATTAGGGCTAGAATATGGTTGATTGTGGTTGGAACAATAGAAAGTAATTAGGTGTTTAAAGACAAAAACCTCTAAATTAAAATTTGAACTAGTCATGAGCTCACGTTTTTTATTATATATATTTTTTATTTAACTTATGTTTTCTTAAAATATTTAAACATACGCAAATTATTGTTATTATTTTATTAAATTTAAATATTAGCTTTTGATAATTTTGAAAATTAATATAAATAAAAGGGGAAAGTACAGTAAAACACCCTGTAGTTTCTCACTTATTTTAAATGGGGCTGTGGTTTGTTTCGTGACACTTTAGTACCTTGTTCTTAACGCCGTTTGACACAACAATGACAATTGACGTAACGCCGTTAAAATTGCTAACATGGAAAATAAAAAAATATTATTTTTTTGACATGTGGGTGCCATGTGTCATATAACATAAAAATTGGAAAAAAAAAAAAAAAGACTTGTCGTTGATAATTCTGATTCAAAATGACACAACCCCAAACAAGAAACCTTGGTGCCACCGAAAGAGTTTCTTTGTCCAATTTATGGGTTTCTCATGAATGACCCTGTTATTGTCTCCTCTAGTCATACTTTTGATCGTGTTTGTGTTCAAGCTTGTAATACTTTGTCTTTTACTCCTACTTTAATTGATGGTAACGTACTTGATTTCTCTACTGTTATTCCCAATTTAGCTATCAAATTCGCCATTAACAATTGGTGCAATCTCCATTTGATAAACCCACCAAAACCCCTTTATTTCTTCTTTGCAGAGAAGCTCGTCCGTAAAAAAATGGAGGATAAAGATTTGATTCGTAGAGTTAATGAGATCCCTTCAGTGAATTTCAATCACGCAGTGACTGAACTGAGCCATCACTGCCCAACCCATTTCTTGTTGAGTTCATATGAATCAGTGGAGATCACCGTGTCAACCCCGACACTACAATTCACCACTCGACTGAGTTGCTACACCTCTGCTTCTTCCTAAAAAATTGAAACATTAAACTCAAATCCCAACAATGAAAAAGAAGAAATCATTGCAAAATTGAAAAGCCCGCAAGTTTTTGAGATTGAAGAAGCATTAATTTCACTGAGAAAAAACACGAGAACTAAAGATTACACAATAGAACGGCGATTTGCGTGAAGCAAGGATCGACGGTGATTGCGTGAAGCAAGGATCGACGGCGATTTGCGTGAAGCAAGGATCGACGGCGATTTGTGTGAAGCAAGGCTTGTCGGCGATAGAACTGTGCTTGTGCTGAACAAGCATATCGGGATTGCGACTGAAAGCCACGATCGAGAACCGCCTGCTTGAGCCACCACGCGAGCTTCTCTCCATTGCTGGCCGCTGCTTCGTCCTTCCATCAACACTTTGATCCTCTACCATCACTGATTGCTGTTGCAACTTCTCCGGTCTCCTTCTCTGTTGAAGTGTTACTGTGCTTCAATTTTGGTTCCTATGCTTCGATTTTGCGTTTTTTATTTTCAATTTTTAAAATGAAATCTAATGTTTAATAATTTTAAAATGTCACGTCAACATTTTTGACTCCGTTACGTCAATTGTCACT
The DNA here is from genome assembly GCA_949750685.1 of Vernicia montana. NCBI lineage: Eukaryota > Viridiplantae > Streptophyta > Magnoliopsida > Malpighiales > Euphorbiaceae > Vernicia > Vernicia montana. The sequence continues at coordinate 5,577 of CATKHJ010326558.1, forward strand.
GTTGTGTCAAACGGCGTTAAGCACATGATACTAAAGTGTCATGAAACAAATCACAACCTCCATTTAAAATAAGTGTGAAATCACAAGGTATTTTACTGTACTTTCCCCTAAATAAAAAATATATATATAGCCCAAGTTTATTATATATGGGTCAATTAAAAGAATGAAAAAAAGATATTACATATATTGGTCTATATAGGGGCAGAGGGAAGTGTGCTGAAAATTTTGTATATTCATATATTTTACATGTAATTTTATTGTGACCCAACTGAAATTTTTTGAGTGCCCCCACTAAAATCATGATCTTACAAAAACAAATTTATAAACTCTTATAATTATACATATTTTTAATTGTGACAACACTTAAATTCTTAGGATACCTCATTGAAATTGTTATTTTATCCCTAAATTGAGAAACATATAAATAGTTTTGTGAGTAAATTCATCCAATTCACTCAAATATTTGAAAAATTATAAATTTTATGTGTATTTAAGAATGTCTCCATTAAATTTTATAATGCGTTCCATTGAAAGTGATCCCACTAAGCATAATTCTTGGCTCTGCCACTGGGTCTATATAAACTTAAATTGAGATTTACAAAAATATAATGACGTGGAAGAAATATAAATTTTAATTGAGATCTACAAAAACATAATGATGTGAAAAAAAAAATTGATGAGGTGGCTTCATGTAAGCTTAAGTTTTGATGAGGTGGCTTTATATAAGCTTAAGTCTTAAAATAGTTACTTGACATATGACGAAAAATTTTCTAAACAACTCTTAAACTCATATTTTCTAAACAATTAGATACAGGCTCGCGCTTTGCATGAGTTTTATTTTTTATTTAACTTGTATTTTCTTAAAATATTTTAACATATATGAACTATTAAAATAGTTACTTGACATATGACGAAAAATTTTCTAAACAACTCTTAAACTCATCTTTTCTAAACAATTAGATACAGGCTCGCGCTTTGCATGAGTTTTATTTTTTATTTAACTTGTATTTTCTTAAAATATTTTAACATATATGAACTATTATTATTTTTTTTATTAAATTTAAATATTACATTTTGATAATTTTAAATATTAATATAAAGAAAATATATGGGCTAAGTTTATTATATATGAATTAGTTGAAAAATAATAAAAGACATTATATATATTGTTTTATGTAAAATTTTTAATTGGGACTTATAGAAATACAATGACATGGAAAAACTGATGAGATGATTTCTTATAAACTTAGTTTTTGATGATGTGGTTTTATATAAACATAACTTTTGAGAGAGCTACTTGACACAAGACAATTTTTTACACAACTCTTGAACTTGGCTAATAAGAAAAATAATAATTTTTACATTATTATTTTTATATTAATTATTTCTATACAAACTATTCACAAATTAAAAACAAGGTTAAACTTTTGAGCCCAATTTAAGAAAAGATAAGATTGTGAAAAGTAACCATATTTTCTTTTTACACTAGTCGTGGGCTTGCGTTTTGTGTGAGTTTTAATCATTTTTATTATTTAACTTGTGTTTTCTTAAAATATTTTAACATACATGAATTATTATTATTATTATTTTTAATAAATTTAAATATTACCTTTTGATAATTTTGAATATTAATATAAATAAAATGTATGGGTCAAGTTTATTATATACGGGCAAGTTGAAAAATAATAAAAGATATTATATCTATTGGTCTATATTGTAAAAGGAAGCATATAAGCAGATGCAAAATGAACAAGGTAAACAGCAGTTGCATATACACAAAAATAGAGTAACAAAATGGAGAAATTTAGACTAAAAATTAGGAGAGTTTTAATCTTAAAAATTGCAGAGAGATATTCTCTGTCAAGCCCTTGAAATATATATATATATATATATATGAGTGTACAAAAAAGGAGGATCATTACAACTGAAAAGCAACTCCAACAGCCACTCTAAGAGCTGTCAAAATCAACTTTTGCACATCTTTTTTCCTTGACAGATTTCTTGGCTCAAGGAGAAAACAAAACACACTTGTGATTGTACTTGACTAGGACAAAATTACAATTAAAATAAAATAAACTTTACATTAGAACTAAACAATAAAAGATATCAAATAAAAACAAAATGTGTAACTTGACACTGTTCATTGACTGCAACAATGATTGTTCTATTCAAAAAACTTCCAGCTTCATTGTCCATGTTAAATCTCATGAGCTTTAACACTCCTCCTTGAGATTTACCTTGGACATCCCAAGCTCTCATTTCTCAAAAACTCTAATTTGGTTCTTGGCAAAGCTTTATTTATCAAATCTGCTAGCTGTGAATCACTTGGACAATGCTGCAACTTCACCAACAAATTCTTTTCAGCTTCCCTTATGGAGTGAAACTTCACATTAATATGCTTGGTCCTCCCATGTTGAACATGATTTTGAGCAATGGCAATGGCTGACTTGTTGTCACAAAACAACTCAGTTGGAGAGTCTTGAATCTGCCCCAAATCATTCAGCAGCTTCCTTAGCCATATAGCCTGATTTGCAGCACCTGCAATTGAGATATACTCAGCTTCTGCAGTTGACTGAGCAACAACATCTTGTTTCCTTGCATTCCAACATATGACTCCTAAACCCAATGAGAAAATATAACCGGAAGTGCTCTTCATATCATCAACACAGCCCGCCCAGTCACTGTCTGCATAACCAACTAGCTTTACATTTCCTGTCTTCATATACCAGATTCCAAGATCTGTTGTGCCTTTAACATACTTGAGCACTCTTCTTGCAATTCCTATATGAAGATCTGTTGTGCCTTTAACAAACCAGCAGGGTATATCAAATCTGGTCTGGTTGCTGTCAAATACAGTAGGCTTCCTACAAGACTCCTATAAGTTGAGGGTTCTTCAAGCTTCTCACCATCATTTTTAGAAATCTTTTCATTCTTAGCAAGTGGAGTAGCAATTTCTTTACAAGATTCCAACTTGAACTTCTTGAGAACATCAATAGCATACTTTCCCTGTGAAATGAAAATACCTGAGCTGCATTGGTGTATCTCCATCCCAAGAAAGTAGTTCATGAGACCTAGATCAGACATTTCAAATACACTCTTCATTTCTCTTTTGAAATCAATCAAAGATGTTGCATCATTACCTGTCACCAACATGTCACCAACATAAAGTGACACTACAAGTTGCAAACCACCATCACCCTCTTTCAATTACAAAGTAACTTCACTCATACTCCTCCTGAATCCTTGTTGGATCAGGTGAGAGTCTATTCTGCTGTACCAGGCCCTTGGGGCCTGCTTTAATCTGTAAAGAGCCTTCTTGAGTTTGTATACTTTATGCTCTTGACCAGCAAGCTCAAATCCTTCTGGTTGCTGTACATAAATTTCCTCTTGCAATACTCCATTCAAGAAGGCTAATTTAACACCCAAATGATACACATTCCAGCTCAATTGCCCTGCAAGTGCCAACAATAGCCTTATAGTGTCATGTCGAGCCACAGGTGCAAATGTATCACCATAATCCACTCCAGCCACTTGAGAAAAACCTTTGACCACCAATCTAGCTTTGTGTTTGAAAACGGTGCCATCTGGATTAAATTTCGTTCTAAAAACCCACTTTACACCTATTGCCTTCTTTGATTCAGGCAATTCAGTCAGCTCCCAAGTTCCATTTCTTTCTATTGCATTAATTTCAACCTTCATAGCTTCAATCCGCTCAGGAGACTTAGCTGCTTCTACATAGCAAGTGGGTTCTGAATGCACAAGGTTGCATCTTTCATATACATCAGCTAAAGGCTTGAATTTATGGATTGGTGAGTCTGCAGTACCTTCAATGTTAAATTCTTCTACATTTCTGTCATTTCCATTTTTTGAAGAGAAGTCATTTTTGGAGCTAGAAGCAAAATCACATTTTTGAATCTTCTTTAGATCTCAATCCCAATAGGCATTTTCATCAAAGTGGACATCTCTACTAATCACAATTTTTGATTCAACCAAATCAAGGATTCTATACCCCTTTGAATCTGTTGCATACCCTACAAACACACCCTTACCAGCTTTTTCATCAAGTTTACCGCTCTTGACAGATGGCACATAAAAGTAACACATTGAGCCAAAGATTTTTAAATACATTGCTGAAGGTTTAACACCACTCCAAGCTTCAATTGGTGTTTTATTTTTAACAGACACAGTTGGCAATCTGTTTAGTAAATACACTGAGGTATTTACAGCTTCAGCCCACAAAAACTTAGGTAGCTTCTTTTTAAACAACATACATCTAGCCATTTCCATCACTGTCCTGTTCTTCCTCTCAGAGACACCATTTTGTTGTGGTGAATATGGGACAATAAGCTAATGTATAATTCCAGCTTCTTGGCAAAAAGAATTGAACTCACATGAGGTATACTCCCCACCATTATCAGTTCTGAGAGTTTTAAGTTTAAAGCCACTTTGAGTTTCAACCATCCTTTTGAAAAATTTGAAGGAAGAAAACACTTGAGACTTGGTCTTCAAGAAGTAGATCCAAGTCATTCTGCTAAAATCATCAATAAATAATACAAAATACACATTCCCTTTTAGAGAAGCCGTCCTCATTGGTCCGCAGATATTTGAGTGAACCAATTCCAGCTTTTGAGAAGCTCTTCTAGCCATGTTTGCAGGAAATGGTTGCCTGTGCAATTTTCCCAACTCACATCCTTCACATTTACCATCAACTTCAGAAACTTGAGGTATATCCTCCACCATTCCAGCTGATATCATATGCTTTAGTGACTTTAAATTAAAGTGTCCATATCTTTTGTGCCATTTTACACTTTCATCAACTTTGACACTAAAGACATGACCTTCAATTAGATCAAA